>VYZP01067305.1:4776-40295 GCA_013400635.1 Hypocryptadius cinnamomeus
ACATCCATGCATTCCCATCCTACCCCATGAACCAAATGAGCTACTGAGAAACCATCCACAACCATCCAAAAGAGCTGGAAGAATTATGCCTGTGAGTTACCATACAGGAAGCTAAGGCTAGGTTCAGAGTTACATCTCTAAAGGTAAGACTGCTGGTTGGATATTAACTGGTATCTCATATTCTCAAGATACATAGATAGCACATGTTAATATAGAACACAGTTTGAGTAAAAAATGTCCAGCAAACTGAAATATTAGTACTATTAAGGAAAAAAAAAACCGTGCACATCCAGTGGCAAAATCTTACTTAGGGAAAAGCTATTTTCCAAAAATATTGCCATATTTCATACTATAAAATAACAAACCTATTGAAGTCTTTGAGGAATGAACTGACTTGCTTCTCCACATGCTTCAGAATGCACCTGTGATAAGTTTTAATGGTCTGTGACATTTACGCACCTGTTCCCTTGCTACTGATTTGCATTCCATTATTAAAAATAATGTGATCTTTTTTCTAATTACATGCATCTGTCCACAGTTCAAAGACCTTAATTCTTCCTTATTAACAGGTTGCTGGTTATTTAGAGAACCTGTCTGTACAATTCATGAATTCTCTGGAAGATTATGAGCTCTGAATATGCCTACACCAGAATATAAACTGTTTTATTCAATGAGTTGCCTTTGCCTGCATATTTTTTTGTTTCCTGTGTTGCATACTATTCAAGAGTAGCAGATAAGATCTAACAAAAGAGGATTGTTTTCTTAAGTATTCTGAAACATATTTAGCATAGACAGCAAGTGAGTTACCACCAAAACAGGGTCTCTGAAAGGTGGTCATGCACATAATATTACTTGCCTGTGTTTGTTATGACCTTAGGGAAAATGCTCCAAGCAACATCTGATTAAGGGTTTGGAAAGTAACACAACGACAAAGTCAGCTGTTGTCCTTCACTTGGTTTTAGTTACTAAAACCATAGGAGAGTGAGCTGTCTGCCCTGAGAACCTGGTGAAGTGAAGGAAACACTGATATTCTAACAGACAAACCTCCCAATGAGGTTCCAATGAAAGGATTTATTAGAACAAGACAGCTCATGGTTTGTTTTATTTTTCCTAAAGCAGTACCAACTCCTGTTATTTTTCTTCAAGAAAGTAAAAATATGATAAGAAACTGCTAAACACCCCATTCAGTTTTTCATGTGTTTTTCATATCCCATGCTCAAAAATACATCAATAAAACACCACAAAAACATTCCAATATCTATAGGGCCTGTGAAGAAAGGGCCTTAAGAAGCCCTAAAGCCTTAAAGAAGCCTTCTCAATTATGAGATCAGACACCAGGAACATTAGAAGCCCATTGAATTTTATTTGGAAGGAGTATACAACTATGCCTCTCCTTATACCTAGCAGTGTTGTGGGGACAATGTTTGCAGGAGCTATCAGCTTAGATTCAATCTTGTGAATCACTAACCTTCCCTTTCCACTTTTCCTGGTCTGTATTTGTCCATTTGATAGACCTTTCCTATAAATAGTACTCGGCATTCATTCTGACTAAGCAGCAATTTTCCTTCAAATTATCATAGAGTTCAGTTAGGTCAAGGTAATTATGAATGTTAATTCCAGATTCCAGAAATGCTGAAAAATGTTTTAGTGAAAAGTTTCTAACAAATTCATAAGCAAATTCCTGCAGATTATTTACTTTATACATCTGTCTTGTATAAAATATATATAAGTATAGAATCATAGAACTGTTTGGGTAGCGATCTTAATGTTTATCTACTTTCAAACCAAATGTATGTACTTAATGCAGCATAATCAACTACATCTCAAAGAAATAATTAAAAATAATGCATTTTCCAATACACTGTGATAGTCGTAGAGCTCAATCTGCTTAAGAAACTACACAGCTTATGGTGGCCAGTGACAGCTTTTAAGTTCTTTCAGCAGTGAAACTTGATAAATCTAATAGCTTAAATATTAAATACTGATATCAGACAGAGCTGGTGATCCAAGTGTGAAATGTAGGTGTCAGAACATTGACTTGTGGCATGTTTTTTGACAACTAAAAAAGAAAAAAAAGGAACAGTTTTTTAAAATGTTTCTAAGTCATATGTTCTCTCCTGGGAGACAACAACATTTAGTCTAGAAAATTGGTGACTTGCAGACTGACCTGTTTGATTCTATTTGCCTGCAAGAGGGCTACCAAGGGCTAAATTCTATGCAGTAGTCAAGAACAAACTTCTGTGTGAAAGAAAAGCAATTAGTTGGCAACAAGGGAAATATTTTCAAGGATTTATAGGCAAAACTCACCATTTATTTTGCTGACCAGGAAGATGCCTTGAAGGTACTTTTCGAACATCATCCAGCAATAGAGGTTCCCACAGTAATAGAAACACCTCTCAGAAGTGACAAAACAAATAAAGTTTATAATAAAAAAGACTTCTTCAATTATTTTATTCTCTCCATTTTAAAATCCTCTGCTCCCTTTAGTGGCCCTCAGGCCACTATGAAGGAGTTTGTTTACAAAAATAACTTATATGTTCTAACATAAACTGAACTTTCTCATTTAGCCAATATGCTCCACAGTCCATTTGAAAACTTAGATCAGAAACTTTGGCCTGGATTCTTAGTTTTAATCTAATAAGGTCCTACCGTGGTTTGTACTGTTTTGAACTTGGTGTACACATCTTCTGAGTCTTTCATCAAAGAATTTTTGGGCAGAGAAAAACTGTAAGTGTTAAAATAAACAAAGGATCTTAGTGCCTGGGAGCAGGTGTTATAGCTGTTTGGTAAGATTTGCAGGCTCAAAAGATATTACTTGCTCTTATCCCAAATGTCAGATGCATGTTACAGTAGGCATATATTTAGTAAAGGAGCTTAATCCTTCCTGCTCCATCAGTGCTGAAGCTGCAAACACTTCTGGCTTATACCAGTGCAAAGTCAATTTAAAGGATACCAAATACTGATGAGCCAACTACAGTAGCTGGAGAGCAGTAGTAAACCATCCGCAACAGCTTCTGACAAACTGCTGAGCCTTGGAAAATTATGAAAATTAATTCTCAAATCTTGAATATTTTGAGGTTTCCCAAGCTCTGTTGGCTATAACTCTAATCACAGCACAGAAAAGTTTTAATAATGTGACAGGTAATGTGAGAAAGATAAAGAAATCATAAAACTGTTTAAAAATGGCTTGAGGTTTTATACAGAAGTACGCATAGACAACAGGCATTTCTGCCAACAGCCTTTGCACATCTCTGCTTGCATAAATCATACAGGAACAGCAAGGTCTAGCTGAAGTGCCTTGAAGGCACTAATAACCTTGGTCTCAGTGATGATGGGTCTGAGTCTAGCCCTGGTTATCCTCACCAGGCCTGATCCAGAGCTGTGTTCTGATCTCCAGCCCCATCACCAGGAACCTGCCTGCTTGCCCTGCCCTCCTGGTCCAACGTGGCTGTGGTCTCTGAGTCTTCTCTGCTCCCTTGCTCGTGTGCACCTGGGTCCCAGCTGGCTGGGTCCCTGCCCTGGTTCTGTTGCTCCCTGAGAAACCTCCTGTGTGTCATCTGGCCTTTGCTGCTCCCCTCCAATGACCCAATCAAATCACACTCAAGTGAGTAAAACAGAAATAATCTACATCTTTTTGTACCCATTATTCCACGTTTAGATTCCATATCATAGCAAGCATTTTTAAAGACCTGTCAGAATGTCTCTGTTGACCTTTACAGTGGAGGAAAGGATTCAAAATTATTTTATACTCTCTTGTAATTTTCTTTAAACACTTTTGAAAAGTTATTTAATTTATACACTTCACCCTTCTCGTCGTTGGCTATAATGCCTGCTAAAACATAAATTTGGGCTTGCCATTTTCTGTAACCTTGGAAAGAAACCCACAGGAGTGAGATACCATGAAAAGAGTCACTGTAATGACAGCAGGAATGACTGGGAAGTCAGGCAGGGTGACAGCCATGACTTAGTGTCTTAGGAGCAGCAGCTCACAAGAACTATTATTCTACTACAAAAGGAAACTAAGCTAGGTTGGTTCAATTCATTTTTGAAAATTGTATATTGCTATTCATTTTATTATGTTCCTAATACTTACAAAGGCTTGTTTTGTTATTTGTTCCAAAGGTTTTGTCTAGAAAAAACCTGCTTGACCTATGATTCCTTGACTCTCCTGTTTGGTTTTCCAAAGATAACATGACGTACTTCTTCACTTTCCTGTCAGGTATCCTTCACAAAATAACCAGTCAGAGTCATTATTCTTTTTGTAACTAGCTTATGTTGAACCTCATCAAGGAGTTGATAAGAAAATGTCTGCTTTATCTATCCACACAGTACCACGTTTTTGCCTGAGCTCTTTCAACAAATTGTGGTAATAATTGTATTAAAGAGCTTTTCACCATTTAAATTTCCTTTTGTGAAAAACAGTAAAAAAAAGCAGTTATTAAACACTGCTACAATTCAGCATCATCAATCATCAGTAAAAAGGAACAGATCATCCACAAAATCTCTTTTCCTGATAAGAGAGTCAAATAACTATTTCCTTTACACTTAATTTCCTCTACACTACTAGTTGGCCTATATATATTCTTTTATAATTTCCTTATACACACCCTTAACGATTTTACTTGGTTTATATTTTTCACCTACTTTTTATCCTTTGATGTCAGTAATGAGTTTGTGATTTTGCCAAGTAGGTCCCTTTTTACTCTTCTTGCTTTTTTTTCCTGTAACTAGTACTGTCCTTCTGCCAATTAAAGGCTTTTCCTCTTCTTTTTATATAAGATTTGCCTTTAAGATCCCACCGAAATTGTTCAATTTAATTACTTCATACTGGTTTTAGTTTATTTATTTTTACCTTTGTAAGGATTCCAAAGTTAATCTTACCCTTCTTTAGCTGCACTGCTTTCCTCCTTCAATCAATCACTTCCTTTTGAATAAAAACTGTAGATTTTGATTTTTGGGCTGAGGAAAATGAAGGCGATGTTAACTTATTGTGTATCAGTTACTATGCCTCCAGTGATACTCTTGTCTTTGAAATAATTCAAGAAAGGTTATACAATAAGGAGCCTTTGACATTAGCCTTTGGAATCAATAAAGTGGCATATAGACCAACAATATACTTAATTTCAGAATATGCTGGGTAGTATATTGTGTCATATTCAGAGGTGGAGTTTTTTACTAAGAAACCAGTGAAAGCATCTATTTATATATATACTGTCATTTATGTCTAGAGTACACTGTGTATTATATAAATTTTAAATTTACATTTATGAGAGTGAATAACAATGCTATTGGATATTACCTCAGATTTTGGCCCAGGATCTGTGATTCAAATACAGGCAGCAGATCTTACCACACAATCAGTAAGAACAAAGTGTCACCAGGCAAAGCATGACAGATGGCAAAACCAACGAATGGTAGAATACTTGAACAAACAAAAAAGACTGACAAAATATCCCTAGGCCTGGCATCTGCCATGACATCTCCTACGTCTGTCATACCTGGCCTTCAATCAACTGAACAGCATTCCACTGATATAGGGAAAGGATGGGACAAGAAATGAGGCCCTGAGGTCAGGCAGACATACTATTCTAGCAGGGGAATACCCAGGGCAGGTATTGGTCTGTTGAAAAAGTGCATATGGATTACAGAAGTGTTTTTCATTTTCAGAAGCACATTTTGGAAGAGATTTTGTCCTCTGACATTAGAAATAAAAAGCACAACATAAGGTAAAAATGTTGGTTTCCATCCAGACTAAAATGTTAAAAATATATAACAGCTTGGCTTTAAAAGGATGTACATCTGTTAGCAAACTAGTGATCATAAAATATCCACAATGGTCTAGCAAACTAACAGCCAAAAAATTTATTGTCCACACCCACAGCTCAATAAATATTTTGGGCTCGCATTTTTTTGGGTCTGTTTTTTTTGGGTTTTTTTTTGTCTACAGCAAGACCATTTTAAGTGATAAAAACTGTTGCCTTTTTAGAATGTCTTTAAACTGTCTAAATCTTACAAAAACATCTTACTGAAAAGTGTTCCCTGTCCTTTAAGGTCCTGGGCACACAGCAAACAAGTTCTTTTGCCTTGGTGAGAGAATCCTGATCTGAAACCTGATAATAGTATTTAACATTCAAGGCCACAGCTTGTGGAGGTAAGAGTCTTCCACAAAAGTGTACTTCGCTATAAATGGTGTTCTTGACTGACTTATTGGAACACAAGTTGAATATCTGCACTACCAATTTCAGCAGATTGTGGATTGCCTGGTTAGCAAACACAAGCCAAGGTCTTTTCATTACTTGCCACATCTAAGCCAGCTAGATCTAAAGCTAACTTGGATACAGCATCCAAGCTGAAATCATGTTACTAATACATACAAGCCCTTCAAGGCTTTATCTCATGTCACTTCAAAAAATTTTACACAATTAAGGAAATGGGATCAGAGACTGGTGGTGCTTCAATTTTCTGAGGTGTCAGCATCTCCTGCTGGTTTGACCAGAGCTCTGTTTGCAAATAAACAAAGCTGAAGTCTCAGATGAAGGGGTGTTTGCATTCAGCACAGGGCCTGCACTGATCCACCGTGCAAGGAGATGAACACAACACGTGTAGAGCTGTTCAGCTGAAATGTCACCATGAGAATCTGTCCCTACTTCTTCATATTATGAACCTGAATTTCACAAGGCTAAAACTGAAGCAACAACCTTCAGTAGAGTGCAAGCAGCAATGTTTATTAAAATTGCTTTCTTGGTATATTTTTGTTTGACTGTCAATTTATCAATGTTTTCTAAAAATGCATGAAACATATAATAGTATAAGCATCATATTACAACACACAGTCTTCCTCTTGGAATGGTTATAATGATTTACTAGTTTAAGTTCAGTGCAATAACAATTTGTTTGGATCAGCAGAACTATAATTCGACTGTCATTGGCTGGTTGGTAAACACAACCCCACACAAATTAAAATGTCTTTGTTACCTGGCCTAAGAATGCGAACGACCATTCTGGAAAAAAAGAATTCACTCTATATTACCAATCCAGTATTGGATTTTCCAGACTTTTGAAACAACACTGAAAAATGTAACTAATTCAGAAAGTTTAATTCATAGATATGTATAGCTTATCAATCCTCCTTTGTGAGAGTCATTTCAGAGGTCTTCAGTTAAGCTAGGTGTATACTACAGTACATACTAGAGATAAAGCTGGTCATACCAGCACAGTCTATATCATAGAATCATAGAATTACTTGGGTTGGACCTCAAAGGTCATGGGAATGCACACCTTTCACTACATGAGGTTGCTCAAAGCCCTATCCAACCTGGCCTTGAACACTTCCAGGGATGGAGCATCCACAACTTCTCTGGGCAACCTGTTCCTGTCCCTCAGTATCCTCTAAATAAAGAATTCCTCCCTAATACATAATGTAAATTTACCCTCTTTCTTTTTAAACTCATAATACCTTGTCCTGACACATTTTCCCCCGCTCTGGGGCTATCTGAGCCAGGACACCACAGCTGGCATTAGGTGTAAGTAAACCTGCAGAATTTTCCTACCTGCTGCTGACAATAGCCCACCTGGAAGAGGAAAGGCAGAGTTCTTGGACATCTCATGATGTGCTCTGCAACAAAACTGGTGCTGTTTTAAGTGTTGTATCATGACCTTCCAAATGGTACCTGATTTTAAGGAAATGCTTTATTGTATTAATTTATAGAAACAGGAGACTAGAAGGAACCTGCGTCATCATGTCTAATCCCCTGCTATTACAAGCAGTCACATCACATAATCCTTTTAATAAACTGAAGTGTACTTGGATGCCATGGTGATGAGTACTTCATAAATATGGGTATTTGTAGCTGAGCAGAAAATAAAATGATAAAAAAGTACAGTGGAAGAAAAGAAGGAGCATGAATTACAAAGGTGAGCACAACACAGTTCTAAGGATATTACAGTTTTGGATTTTTCACAAGAGACTAATGAAAATTTTACAGAAACCTTCACACCTCTGAAGTAAGAGTAATGTCAACTAGGTAAGGGGTCAATTTCACACAGGACTTATGAGAAATATGATAATGGAAGAAAGAAAATAAGGACAGTAAAGAACAAAAGAAAGGCCACTATCAATACAGAAAACTTACTCCATTCTTCACATTGCACAATGCAATGGTAATAGCTCAAAAGTGCAAAACCACAGCCATTTACAGATTTATCGTGAGGTTTTTTAATCAAGCAAGTTTATAGAAGAAAAAATAATTTCCTTACTTTTGTACCTATCAGAAAGCCAGGGACCCAAACCAGACCTAATTTAACATTCTTAATCACAACAATTCATTTTATGCATTGTGCACATCTAGTTTATTTTCATATGCTTGGCTTTCCTGCATTTGCAGACTAGTTCTAGAAGATAATTCCTTTTTTAATGAAGGAATTCTGGTGGAATATATAACCATTTTAATTTTTCTTTCAGTAGTGTTGATCAGTTTCAGCACAAAACAGAAATCCTCTCCTGTATATCCTTGATTCAATCTCCTTCCATGCAGGATAAACCTTCATTTAGAAACCATACCTTTATCACACAAGCTGCCAGAAAAAGGAATTAAATTTCCTAAGGTAAACCTTCTATTTACAGCCACAGGGAGAAGTAATGAAATTTAATGAAAGCTGTAGCTCTAAATAAAAGCATAGGGAACCTCTACCCCTATCCTGCTGAAAATGAGGTTATAGGTTGCACACAATGAGTAACATTCAAACTCTTTCAACCCCATTGTCTCCAAAGGACTTACAACAGAGATATATTTGGTATATATTTTATTCCAGACAGAAGAATGAAGAGTAAAGAACTAATCATTTTCATTCCTGCAAGTGCATAAAAGAAAGAATTGGAACAAATGTTATAACAGGTATGATTATAACAGAGTAAAATAATGTACTTCTTCTCCACTTTTTTTTTTTTAATATTAAATATATGTTTAGGTAAAAGAAAAAATGTAAATACTAGGTTATTTGTGATTTTCTAGGAATTCCTAGAAGGAAAAATGAAAGTATTTACTACGGGAAAAAAAACCCGATCTCTTAATTTCCTATCCAGTACAACTTTTCTGTTGAAAACAAAGAAAGCAAAATAAATTTAAGCTGTATCAGATAGGACACCTTCTCTGTTGTGCCACAAAGAACACATATACATTCCCTGAGAAATTAAAAAGATCATTTTGGTGACTCTCTGATAGAGACTGAGGTTTTTTTAAAGCCATTGCAACATCTCCTTTAGTTGGTTGGCTTATGAAAGGAAGTTTTGAATGTTGAGAAGGGAATATATTCCCTTTATAAGAGAATTCTCAGTATAGTCACAATACATCAATTAATTTTTTTTTAATCTACTTTTATGAAATAAAGTGATTCAAGTAGGAAAGGACAAATATTTAAAGCTCAAACCGTGGGGGATTTTTCAACCAGATAACTTTTGTTGCAAAAGTCGCTTCCTCTTTTAGGAGAGAATCAGTTTAGTTCAGTTGATATCACGGCCGCTGCCAGCCGGTGGATCCCGGTGGGCTGCCGTGGCCCCCGGATAGCTCAGTCGTGCTCAGCCTCCAGAGAGCCCAAGCAGCTGCTCGCTGCAGGCAACCTTAGCAAGCTCAAGTGATATCAGCTCTTTTAGTGATTATCAGCTCATTGAGTGATCTCAGCTCTTTTAGCTTGCTAGGTGCCGAAGCAGAGCAGGAAGAGAGAGGAGAAGCGCTGTGTGAGGTTCCGAAGAATTCTTTATTGAGTCTTCCATGAAGGGTCCCAGTGACAGCTCTTCTACCGAGCTGGGCAGAAGCAGGGGTTTTTATACCTTACAGGGGTTTTATAAATGGTCCAATAGTAAGGGTCAGGGGAAAGTGACCTATAGGCTTACAGAAAGATAAGTAGGGGTCTGAAGGCAGAAGAAAGGGGCTTCTAAGGCCCTGGTCATCGTGACTTTGCATTTCCTAACTCAAGCTTCAGAATGACGTGGAGCTAGTGCAGGCCCTGTCCCTGCTACAAGCTGAGTCTTCTGAAAACTTGAAAATATTGGCAAAAAATTTGCAATGACTCGGTGTTACTATGATGCACACCTTGTTTGCACACCTGTTGCTTGCCCGTATGTCCTTCCCTCTCTTGAGCAAGCCCACAATCAGGATAGAGCGTCTGTTGCATAGGACAACCAGAAGATTTATGAGGTGAGGCTTTCTCTGTCACTTCAGATGTAGACTTAGCAGAAAAACCTTTATTCTCTGTCAAGAAGGGTCAATAAAAAAGGAAAATATCTGACAGGTTCTAAATTTCAAAACATGTTTGAATTTGCCAGCCCTGTGTGGCAAAAACCAACAGTCTGGACAGAGCATTGAGGCCTCACTACCAGGCTGCATCAGCAGAAGTACAATGTGATAGCCATGAGCACTCTCGTCACTAAAAGGGACCTGACTCAAGAGTACTGGATCTTAAAACGTGTTCTTAGCCAAAAGACTGAAACAAGCTCATGAGAAGGATTCTATGGCTACAACTATGCTAAAAAAATAATGTGGTGGGTTGACCATGGCTGGACAACAGGTGCCCAACGTCTCTGCTCCATCACTGCCCTCCTCAGCTGGGTAGGGTAAAGGAAATACAATGAAAAAATTAGTCAAGGTAAGGATGGGGAGAGATTGCTCAGCACTCACTGTCAAGGGAAAAACAGACTGAGGTTTGGAAAACTGAAGAGAAATAAATCCAAATCTTAAGAACTCTTTTCCCCCAGCCCTTCGTTCTTCCTGGGTTTTAATTTGCCCATTATTCTCTGTATCTTTTCCTCCCCAGTGGAACATGGGGATGGGGAATGGGAATCATGGAGTGTAGGAGTCCCCAGTAATGATTACATAGAATTAGTCCAGTGTTCCACATTCCTCTGATTGCATACCAAAGGTACTCCTTGTATTTTGATTAAAGTCTTCTCCATTCTTTAAGGCCATTTTTATGCCATTGTCATGTATTTATACAATTAGATCTAATTTATACTATTAGACCTAATTACTTAATTGTTGTAGCGTACATGATGAAGTAATGAGAATGTGGAATTAAGATGTTCAATTACATAATTACAATGTGTAATGACATTAGGTATAAATATCCTAAAATGTTATGAAGAAAATATACTGTTGAAACAGAAGAAATTTTTTAGGTGCTATATCAGTTTTAAAAAACACAGACAAAACTATGAAACCATTCCTCAAAGCTTAGGAACTTTCTTCTTAAGACCCCACTTAAGACACTGCCCATTTTTAGCAGGAAAATTTATGTTTAATACATTCAAAAAAGGTAGGGATCTGTATGGAAAAAAATTACATATACTGGAATAACCAAGGTTATCTTTTTTGCTATATTTTTGAACATCAGGCTCCAATTTCCATGTCTTTTTTTATAATCTAGGGAAAAACTGTAAATGTAACTCTTAGATACAAACCACATAACAACTTTATAATTTAGTGTAGCTAAACAACATGGATCCAATGAACTAACACAGTAATAAATGAAACAACTAATTCCAGCCTTGCTGTGAAACCTGGTATCAGCTTCTCTCAAATATACACAAACAGAAAAGTGTCATGCCCTCAGGAACCTCCCAAAGTATCCTTTTGATCTTCCCAAGGTTTGGAACCTCCCCACTGCCTCCTTCTACCCTGACCCTGAGAAATTCCACAGTTTCCCCCCCAAGACTTGCTATAGATCCCCAGGAACACCTTCCACTGCATTCTCAATGGTGTATCACAAAAGGTGATATTTCTCACTTGGCAGCTGTTTACTTGTTAAAATTAGATTCAATTCCTGTAAGCATTTTAAACCCCCAAAGATACAGAAGGGTGAGATGGATTCCACTGTACCTGGGACAACTTCATTGCTGTCGGTAACATACAAGCATCCCAGACTGACCCTGAGCTCCTAATGGATTTGGAAAGTAGAGCAGAAAGAATTTTACAAGTAAAATGAGCACTAGTGATGAGAATTTTTCTTTTCCTCAGAAAAATAATCTTGACAAAAGATTTTGACTAGTTAAAGTTGAAGTTCCCAAACACACACTTTGGTAATATTCCCACTCTGAAAATTCAAAACAGAAAGTAATTTTCACCTGCCAGTTCAGAATGTTACTTCATGTTTATTTAAAAAGCCCTTGTTATAATGTATCATTCTGATGTCTTTTTACTTTCTTCTCTGGGGAGCTTTATTTTAAGGTGTCTTTCTGTTACCATTTAATTTCACTAGAAGAAGGAAGGGAAGGGAAAAGAACAGCATAAATATAATAGTTTGGTAAAGTTTTCATGGCCAAAATACTGATGTTAGAACTGACTGAATGCTGTATGCTGATTTCCACCATCAGTACGTGAAGTATAATATCTGAAGAGTATTTGAAGTGATAGAAAGGTAGACATTTCTCCATAAGAAATAAAAAGAAGAATCTCAAACACCTTGACATTCTGTTTTGCATGCTTCCTGTTGACCACCTTTGAAAGAAAGTCTGAAAATTGGATTAAAAATCTGTTCCTAGAGATGATTCAGTGAGTTAGAGTTACTATATAAATATCCCACCTGAGCTTTTAGAGTAAGACCTGAAACCCCCATAAGCAGAATTCACTGTTCATGAAACAAGGTGAAAGGTGAAAATTTATTTTCTTGCTTGTTTTTAGAGAGGCATAAAAACATACAAACAAAGTGTGCCTCTTGAATATCTGTGTCGTTTTGTGTGGACACAGCCAGGACCACTGACCCTGAGTGATCAAAGAGATACCCCATTCTATATGTTGTCATGCCCAGGATATAAAGGCAGGGTGAAGAAGGAAGGGTGGACACGTTCCAAGTTGTGGTGTTCTTTCTTTCTGAGTCACCAGTACATGTAATGGAACTCTGCTTTACTGGGAATGGCTGAACTTGCCTGCCCATGGAAAGTGGTGAATTAATTCCTTGTTTTGCATTGCTTGTGTGAGCAGTTTTTGCTTTCCCTATTTTTTTTTTTTTTAATCTCAACCCAGAAGTTGTTTCACTTTTATCCTTCTGATTCTCCTCCCCATCCCACTGGGAGCAGACAAGAAGTGAGTAAGTGACTGCATGGGGCTGAGCTGCCAGCTGGGTTAAAACCTGCAGCTCCAGTGTTGTACATTCACAGATACAGTCCAGCTTAAATCCCCCCAGATCAAAAATGCAGCAGCACTGCTTTCCCCCTTGATCAAAGGCACACTTTATCATATGCTTCCTCTTATTAAAATTAGTCAAGTCAGCTGCTTGGAGGAGCTGATCCAGTCAAAATGAAGCCCAGCATAAGAAAGTTCTTTCCATCCCCTTTAGTCAGATAGTGGTAGAGCCAACACAGCGAGGCTGAGAATACAGGACCAACACTTTCATTTTAGAAATGAGAGTGAGACAGAAGACTAAGGTAAAGAGACTCTAAGGGCTTAACAGACATGTGCAATATTTGGAGCCTCTGATGGCAGAGAATTCTTTCAAATGCTGATCAGCATTTGACAGTACCAGCAGTCTGTGGAAATACTGCAGGACTGGGCTGTTATTTAACATTTACAAATTAATACTGCATTCAAGATAATGAACGGCTTGAGCACACATGCTTTCACACACCACCTGTCCATTCCCCTCTCACTTCTGTTGTTCCTTCTCACTCTGAAGATAGCTTGCTAATTGCTATGCTTGTATGTAATAGGACATGGCCACAGGGAATGGAGAAATGGGAGGGAAGGGGGTGAGAGAGACAGAGACACAAAGTTGTGCTTTCAGCAACTACTTCATCTTGTCTCTGGTGGTAATAGTTTATTGTTCTAACCCCTTGGTCACCTCTTAAAATATATGAAAGGGCAATGACAACAGTTCTTAGGCACTGCTGAGGCAGACCTGTGATATATAGCTACACACCACCCTCAGTTTCATCAGTCAACTGCTCCCTTTGCTGGCATTCACAACTGAAACAACCAAATGTGTCTATTAGCACCCATCAGATGAGCACTTAATCAGTAACCAGTGAGACCCATGTGTTATAAAATGGGATGAGTGTTCTGGAAAACAACTTATTTCTTAAGTTGCATCATCAGAAGGAAGAAGTTATGTAAACTCAGGCTTTTGCAATAAGATGCAGTATCCAGATGGAAGTTAATGTGGTGTCAGCAGGGATTTTTTAAGTACCCAGAGTGCTTTTTGGAAAACTGCAAAATTTCTAGGGAAATTGATAAATATGGACATTCAAGAAGTGCATATTCTAAACAGTAATGCTGTATGTGACATTTATTTCCAAAAGAAAGCACATTAATGTTTCTGCTTCATTGATAGTAATGATGACAAACCCTTCTGCTACTTTCAAGCTAAAACATTTTTCATTAAAATACTGCCATTTCAATGATCTGATGCTTTTCTTTCAATCTTAACAGTGAAAAAGTATTCAACATAAAAAATATTAAGTCATTTTTAAGCTATTTGATCAGGAAATATCCCCAAGCAAGAGTATTTGTTTTGGAGTGATGTTCTGTTAAGAGCACACTTTAATCTCTGTCACAAGAAGATATTTCCATCTAAAAACATCTGTGTAAATCAAAATATCTAATTTACATCAGAGATACGTTTATATAACTTTGTATTTTGTCAGCTGGGACCTAAGCATTTTTCTAGATGCAGAAAAAAGAGCATAGGCTCTTCCAAATAGAAAGGTACCCTGAGCACACATTGTGAGTTAACCATGGCATCCATTATATGATTACCATATTAAATGGGTGGCATTTTTATGTATTGCCCCAAGTGTTCCCTGTACAGCCTTAACTCAGTACTTAGAGCACTTCCTGATCCACACTGCCTGTAATATGAGAGGATACACTTTAACATGTCTCAGGAATAGTTAACATGAACACTTAGTCCTTACTTGAACACTAAGACTCACACTTTCTGGCACTGAACCAAGCTAAAGCTCTAGAAATGTGTATATAACAACAGTATAAACCAAAATATATGCCTTCTGTATATGCTGCACAGGTATTACACACATAAGCTCTAACCAGCAAAAACAATAGAAAAATTTAAGTGCTTCTGTGTGAACACTTTTCTCTTGCAAGCTGGATTTAATTTCATATGGGTAGTGAATAGCAAATCCTGCTGAGGCTACTAAAATCAGGTTATGTCTTGTTATATCTGTAACCTTAATTACATATTTGGATCCTGATTTTTTTCCTGTATGGAGATATTGTTTCCACATGCAATAAAAATGACAGTTAGTAGAGTTTTCCCTTTCTGTCTCCATGTGAATATCTGCTGGCACTTCAAAACCATTAACACAGCAACATCTTTCCTGTGCTTTTATAGGAGACTGGAGACCAGAAAGATCAGTATTACAATTTTATGCTGCTGTTTGCTTTACCACTTGTGTGCTAACCTGATTAAGATAGTAAATGTCAATTTGTCCTTCAGACATAGTATACTCATATTCTTTGGGAAAATTTTTCACAGAAATGTTCATTTTTATATTCAGAGTTCTTAAAGGTTTGAGATGTTACTTTTTACAAACTGTATAAGAAATGGTAACAAGAAGAAAACCTCACATTTGGTACATTTATTTGTGTTCTTCTGTGATATTTTCTCACTCAAATAAATGAATTAATTTATGTCCATAATACCCTTGTGAGTTAAACATTCCCATTTCCATTTTTCTCTGTACCCATGTAGATGTTTGAAGCTTTTCTTCTTGGTTTGGGAGAGTAGGAGGAGGTATTCATTTGCTGAGTGGATTTCAATTTCTGCATAAAGCAGCTGGAGACCAACCTATATTTTAAAGCAAAGGAAAGCCCAGGGAAATGTACCGTACTTAAATTGGAATATATCAAAACTGACAGAAAGCAGGCTCTCTTCATTTTCCACCTTGTTCTCCTTGTTCTATTCTACACCCCTCTTATATATCCTTAAGTTTTAATTCTTTTTATTACTTATTATCTATGCTGCTTAAAATATGCTAGGCATTTTTGGGGACAGCCCTTGCCCTGAACAGCACAATGCAATAAAAATATATAGTTGCAGAATGCCATTTCTCCCCCTATTACTGTTCTATCTGAGCAGCTCTGAATTTAATGCATTTCTCTTCATCTCCCTGTGCCCCAGGGAAGGACCACCATCTCCACTGTACAGATGGGAAACCAAACAGATCTATAGTGTACACAGAATAGAGCTCTCAAGCCAGTTTTTCTAGTCTTTGGTCTCATTCTAACGTGATCCACTTGGAAATGGGCTTCAGGGCCCTGCCACTGACATCTACCTTAGCAGCAATACTGTGTCATCCAGATAATTTTTATAGGGCTCCTGGTGCCACCTGTCTAAAGGACATGAGTGCTCACAGAATAGTTGATTTGTGGTTGCTCTCTTAAAATAATTGAATTAAGACACAAGCAACCTGCAGCTGCTTAGGCTCTGAGCAAGGTAAAAGAGAGAATCAGATTCTAACTTCCACAGACATTGTGTCTGTCCCCAGAGGTTAATGGACAGATTCTTGCAGAATTACATATCTATCTATCTATCTATCTATCTATCTATCCATCCATCTATCTATCTATCTATCTATCTATCTATCTATCTAATCTATCTATTTCCTTTGAAGGCTGAACATAAATTACTGGGGAAGTCACTGGATGAAAAGTAGCAGGGGATTTCAAAGCCTTACAAGACCTAGCTAAACTAAGAAGTCAGTGAACTATCCCCATCTCAAGTCAGTAGGACACTCAAACACAGGGACCAGCTCTTCAGAGTTGTAATACATAAAGTTATTCACACAGGCCACCTCTCTTTCCCCATTCTTCCCTAGGCAGTAGCACCTTCAGTCATGCATTGCACATACACAAAACTGAGGCATCTGCAATCCATGGAACAGCTGCCTTTTGAATTTCTCCTCCCTAAATATGTTCCTCTGCCACTGGAGCCTGAATGTGTTGCTTCTGATTATAAACACCTCCTACCTCCCTGCTGAGCAGATTGCCATTCTCCCTCCCGGCCTACCTGTGCAAGTACACTGGGAAATCTGCCAGTATACAAGGTTCCCTTCCTCCTTCCTTGAGAAAACTGCATCCTGAGAATATGGTACAGGTGCAGCTTTCACAAGAAACAGCCCCCACAGTCAACTGAAGTTGCTTTAGTCAGGATGGAGACTTCTTGGGGATTTTCCCTTATTTTCTAAAACCTTAGTTACTGTACACAACCACATAAAGTTCCAACCATTCTGTCTGTGATAAATGGATATATAATAACTCTGAGTAAAAATGGTTCTGCAAAAGAGATATTTATTAATAATGTCTTACGTAACAGTACTTACCCTCTTTTACATACCATTTCCCTTTAAATTAGTGGGAAAAGGAAGAAAAAGATGGAATAAATAAATAAAATACAGAAAAAAATTATTTGCAGTTTACTGGGATTTGTTTCTCCAATTATCACCACATCCATCATTAAAAATGCTATCTTTCAAGAAGACAGACCTGTGTGGTCACATTCCTGTAAACATATTAGTTCTCACGTACTTTATTCTCCCATTTGTGTTCACAGTCATCTGGATTCACACTGCCAAGTCTCATGCAGTGAACATGACAATAAAACCAATAATGTCTCCCACAATCCAGCTTTGTTGGAAGTGGCTTCCAAATGCATGTGATTCCAGTGTCTCTCTCCCATACAAATGTGAAAACAATCTTTTTTCTGCTCCACAGCCACCTCTCCCAGGCAGTGGATTAGACAATGTGACCCACTGTCTGGACGTATCACCAGGGTAAGGTGAGGTTGCAGATTTAAGGACAGGACTCTGACTGTGACTGTTGTACAGCCAAGAACATTTTCTTGACCAAGAAATCAAACACAAGGAGATCAGCTGGACAATGTAATGTCCAGAAGGGATTCAAACCTCCTGCAACCGCCTTACTGCAACAGCAGTACTTGTAGCTAATATTCCATATAGAACAATAGTCAATGCTGCAGCCAAACAATAGAGTTAGTTCTTCCACAGGATGGTGATCTAATGTTCAAGAGAGAATTTTATTCTAGAGTAAAATACAACAGCAGATGACATAAAATAAGAAGTGTTAATATTGGCTCGCAGTAGAAAATAATACAAGCAGAACCACAATAGGCAACTGGCATCAGCACTCTGGAGAGCTCTTGGAGCCACCACTTCCAGCCATTTTTTCCCACTGTTTCTAGCAGTGTGCACTCATTCATAATATGGCACTATCTCTTGTAGAATAAAACTTCCCCAGTTCATTCTTCTTCCTCCATATAAATAAATACATATATTCCATTAGAAAGCATAATCAGCTACTGCATAGCATGATATAGCACGTATAACTGTGTGTTGCAGGCAGAAGACTTCTGATTCAGGGAATTTCACTTAAGTAACTGACAATTTTTAACATTAAGTTCTAATTACTGATGCTGGTATTGAAAAAAATAGAAAGCAAACAATTAAGTCAACACTTTGCCTCCCCTTTCTTCAGACTCAAGCCCAGTATCTCTCTTCCCACCTTCCCAGTCTCACTTTTCTACGTTTTGCCAAACCCTTCAGTGAGGTGTTGGGTGGCACAGGAGCTCCAGGCCAGTACCAATTTAATCTCCCCTTTGCTTCTTGCTGTTTTTCTTCCACTGCTCCTTGGCTCTTACTGCTCCTCTGCCCTGGTGCAGGACTCACCATCTGTTCAGGGGGCTCCTGCCCTAGTGTGAGGGTCTTCAGCTGTGATCCCAGCACTGTTCCCTTCCACATCACTCTCCCATTTTGCCAACCTTTTCTCCTGGTAGGTGTATTCACTTTTTTTTCCCCCCTCCCAATAGGGCTCTATACTATCAAACCCTGCTGTTTCTGCTTCATGAACTGTGCCGTGAGATTAAACCCCATTAACAGTTCCACTTGTTATATCATCTAAATATTTCACATTCCAGGAATGTTCAGTAGCACTGGGAGTCCCATGGACGTCAACATGACTGTTAATATAATGAAGTACTCTTTCTGTGTTCCCAAACAGGGGTTTACCTATCTCCACCATTTGAAGAAAAAGGCAGTATGTTTTTTTTTTGAAGAATTTTGTCGTTGCTTAGCACATTAAAATGAAGAGTAAGAATCACAGAGGACTGGAGATGCACAACAAAATTTTGGGATTTGCTGGTATGGTTTGAAATTAAATTCTGAGCTGCTAGTGATGGTAAACAGGATCTGCTGTAAGAGAATCTAACGTCCTATTACCATTGAAGTAGATGTGGTGTTTAGGGACATGGCTTAGTGCTGGACCTGGCAGTGTTAAGTTAATGATTGTACCCAATGACCTCAGAGGTCTTTTCCAACCTTAATGTTACTATGATTCTATGAAAGAATTCACTGTCATAATCTGCTCTGAATTTGTGTGTTGCATACCAAAGTATTTATTACATCAAAAAGACATGTAAAAATGACAACTAGACAGCTCATCCTACTAAAGTATCTACTGAAATCACATTAGTGCTTTGGTTATCAAGCCCAAATAAATATACTGGCTGGCTTTGTCTGGGGAATTTTTGAGGCTGACACTGCAGGACCAGTGAAAATTTCCATCTCTCGGTTACCATGGTTACAGTAAGAAAAGACTGTGAACTCTTGAAAAGATAGATCTCAAACATTGGATGTCCCAGTTATGGCCTACACCTATTCTGGCTCTTGATTAGTGTAGATATGTGTAATATTTTTCTTTAATCCTGGATTGTAATCCTAATGCAAAATACAAGATTCCTTTTTCTGTGTGAAAAAGGGATTTGTCTTTTTCATCGCTGAAAAAAGCGTTTTTCACCATTTGAAAGGCATTTTTTCATTTCCCTGCACTAATTATATGACTAGTGTAAAAATATGGCAAAAAATTTGAGAGAGATCTCTGTTTACTTTAAATCTCTCAAAAATCAATTTGGACAAGGTCAAATTATATACTGTGAGGAGAAATGTCAGTATTCTTTCTGAAACAAATATGCCTGAATGATGAGCTACTTTTAAGAGTCATTTACTAATAGGGTTTTAAATTATCAGAGAACTTTGTATAAAGTATGAACATGATCTGAGTAGTGTTGACATTACATTTATGATACTAATAATGAATGGAAATTATATGGTCAGGCAAAAGAATAAAGAAAAATAAGCTACTATACTTTAGGCTATGGTTTCTAGAAGCCAAAAGCTCTGATAATTATTTTTCTTGAAGCCTTTATTTTAATAGGTGATACCACAGTGAAATATTAGATTCATTTCAATGTGAAGGTTAATTGCATTCAAGCATTTGAAGAATAAACAGTAGAAAATTGTCAAATTTAAGATAGGTGTATTTGTGTCCAGACTTTGGTAGCAGGATGGCTACAAGGGTGGCTTCTATGAGGATCTCCCAGAAACCTTCCCCATGTCCAACAGAGGCAATGCCAGTCAGCTCCAAGGTGGACCCTCCACTGGACAAAGCTGAGCCCACCAGCAACAGGTAGCATCTCTTAAGAAGAAGAAGAAAAAAAAAATGTGCAGCAGCATCCAGAGAGAAAAGTGACAGTGTGTGAGGGAATCAACTCTGCAGACACCAAGGTCAGGGATGAAGAAGAGGAAAGAAGGGCTTCAGGCACCAGAGCAGAGATTGCCCTGCAGTATACAGTGATGCCCGTGGTGAGGCAGCTGTGGCCCTGCAGCCCACGGAGGTCCATAGTGAAGCAGAGACCCACCTGCAGCCCAAGTAGGAACCCATGTGAGAGCAGGTGGATGCCCAAAGGAGACTACAACCCCGTGGGAAGCCCACTCCTGGCAGAACCTGTGTCCTTGTGGAGAGAGAAGCCCATGCTGGCAGCCCATGGAGCAGTTTGCTGGCAGAACTTGTGACCCCATGGGGCACAGACAACATGTGATGAACTGACAGCAGTCCCCATTCCCCTGCGGTGCTGAGGGGGAAGAGGAAGGTAAAAGCAGGAATAAAGTTGAGATAGGAAAGGAGGAAAGGGTAAAGGGAAGGTATCTTTAAGATTAAGTTTTATTTATCATTATCCTACTCTGACTTGATTGGCAATAAATTAAGTTAAATTCCCCAAGTGGAGACTGTTTTGCCCACGATGGTAATTGTGGAGCTATCTCTCCCTGCTTCTATTTCAACCCTTTCATTACATTTTCTCTCTCTTGCCCAGCTGAGGAAGGGAGTTGTAGAGTGGCTTTGGTGGGCACCTGGAATTCATCCAAGGTCAACCCACCACAATAGGACAAAGAAAATATGATAAGAACTAAAGGAATACAGTTAGAGAAAAGAAAATATGTATCTGGAGTAAAATCAAATATAAAATATTGAGTCAAATCGGATGACAAAAAGAATTAGAAAAAATCTGTCCCAAGACTCAGCTGAAACAGGAATAATCAAAATGTTTGATATTTTACTTCGTACAATAGTCCTAAGCTAATAACAGAAGGATCAATGTTCTGAAAAGTCTTAGCATCGGCTAAGAGATAATAAGTCTATTCAAGTGAAAGGCCAGTATGACATTCCTAGCTCCTCCAACTGAACATAGTTCAACAAATCTTCTGGCAGGTTGAAAAAGTGTGAGCCTAACACCTGTTGTGCTTTAGTATACATATGCTAGAGTTGCAATAGCCCACTAAACACGGCCAGAGCACAAGCTCAGCTGCAGCTGGTTCCCACTTATAGGAGCACTTAATGAGCTTCATGCCCCCAGATAACACCTAGGCATAGATTTGAACACAGAGAGCTTCAGACATCCTGCTTTGTTTGGTAAGGAAGTTTAGGTATCAGGATGCAAGCTGTGCCAGCTAGTTACCCTGAGGGCCAAAATGTTTTCATTTTATATACAACAATGCTTTTAGTAATGAAGTTTTAGAGCAGTAGGACCTAAAAGTAAATCCATGCCCTTCTGTTGAAATCCATTGCAAATGGTTTGAAATCCATGAGACTTTTCTGTTCTGTTAAGGAGTAATAAATGAAAAAATACTCAAAAGCAAAGAAAAAAGAGCACTACTTTTTTTTTCTTTTAATAGAAAGCTTAAAATTTACTAAGAATGTGTGGCACATTCCTCAGGAATCACTTAGGTGATATTTCATTCACTTATGCTGATGTTTAATTCTGTGTAATGCTTTCTGAGAAGATAGGATTTTATTCAGCCTGTGCTTTAGTGAAGAAATTAATTTAGTGGAGGAAGGGGATTTTAGCCATTACAGTCAGTTAATTTTGTATAGAAAAAACCGTCATAATATCAGGAGCTTCAGGAGAGATGCAGGCACGGAAGACCGGCTCATTTATATGCACTGTAAAAACAGACTCTAATGAGTCATTTTAAGATTACCTGGACAAAAAATTTGCCACTGAATTTACACATAGGACTACCCGAGTAACTCCACTGACAAAACAGCACTTTGAGCCAGTCACATATTAACACAGCTCACAAAGTGGTCCACAGGACACTCTGGATATCCCAGTTAACAGTAGGAATGGCAGTTTTGTCTAGTTCTGCCACTGACTGACTAACTAACCTTAGACAAAATATTTAATCTTGCTTCACTGATCCATTGCTGAAAGAGGATTTGAGTCCTTGACTACCTGAATGCCATGTATGAAAATGTGTGCAATTATACAGCAAATATGTGTTATTATATGTTAAATATTACTATAACAAAACATGCAAGGAAAACCCCTTTTGCATGTTAACTTAAGGCTGGGTCAAAATACTCTTGCAATGAGTTTCTGTTATTGTGCTTACTTTGCAATAAATCAACACCAAAGCTCTCAGTACTCCAAAACCTTGTTTGACCAGATCTGAGCTTTGCAGGTCTGTATTTACATTCAGAAAAGGACTCAGCTGACCAATTGCAGCCCCTCCTCTAATATGCATTAACCTAAAGCTGAACAGCTGCCAACATGATCTCTGTAAAGCTTCATTGCATTCCCTGCTAAGTCTTCATTTTGTCACTTTATAGTATTTGTAGATCAAAACCAGCTCTCTGTCCCTGCCTTAAGCAGTGGATAAAGCAATTTCCTTTAAGAGTTTTAGGGTATTACACCCGAGTGCATTTCTGAAAAGTCTCAAATGGAGCAGATAAAAGGGCAAGCAATGGATATAAAAAGCAATAATTTCAACCTGATACCTGGCAAAAGGGGGTGATTTTTGTGTCTGTTGATTTCACAAATCATTAAACTTAACAGCAAACATAAAATGAATGTTTCCTGCCCATTTTTTGAATGTGGAGGCATACAGGCTCTTGTAATGTTCCTCTATGTGAGTGGCCATTATATTGAGCATTGCATGGAGGGCAACTGCATAAGTGCTCTCACAGCATCATCGTCAGACACCAGATGCAGTTGTTGTAGCCCCAGGGCCAGAAACCACAAGTACTTATTGTGATTGCAGTCAAAGGTCTCGTCTGTGTCCAGGTTATTCTTTTCTTCTCCAGCAGAAAACATCAGTGATTCAGCTTCACTTAAACTATACAGTGTTTATATAGATTACATCACTCACTTTCTCTACATTTATTTCAGGAAATTTCTTTTTAATGCACTCTTCTGCTTTGCTGTGCCATTCTGTTGATACAAGGAGCTGGAGCTGGGTGCCTTTTTCAGCTGACTCCAGCTAGCCTGGTACACTACCTGACAGGGAGCCATTTTTTCAGATGTTTTTGCAACTTCCTTTTCTTCGAGAGTAGCCTTCACCAACAGTGTATAGCAGTAAAGAACTTCCTCAGGCTGTGTTTCAACAAGACAGACAAAGTAATGAAGAACAGCTCCTGGATTCAGCTGCCCACATTTAAGAATACCCAACCATGACAGTGCACAGTACTATTGCAGTGATGCTTAACCCTTATGCCCAAAACTGGCCTGAGCACCTTGCCCTCCCAGCATCGGCTGTATAAACACTGGGTTTCTCATATTTGTAGCTTGAGATGTTTGTCATGGTGATTCAACCAACATTAAGGAGGAACAACATTGTTTCTTAGAGTATCAGCTCCAATGCTTCAAAGAAAAGTGCTGCTGAAAAAGAAACTAAAATTACATTAAAATAGAAAAGCCAGAATACAAGACTTTGGACTCCTCTATAGAATCACATTTGAATGAATTTAGCGTTGAGTCCTGCCTTTGATGCTTTTGATTAGTACATAATAATTTCCTTATGTGCTTGAGTAAACACAGGTCAGAAAAGTCAGGACCATCATGCTGGTTCTAAGACAGAAGTATCCTTTCTCCTGAGGACAAAAAATTGATTTTTTCAACACCTTGCACTTTTACTAAATCAATCAGTAATAAAAATTAATGTTAAAAAAATAACAGCAATTTTTAAAAAGTCAAAATCTCCTTATTCTCTTTATACTTTATAGTTTTACTTTTCTTGGCAGTCTTCCAGATTTATATTTCCTACTCTTTATCAGCAATCTTATAACAAGAATAGTTTTGACAGATGGAACAATAGAAAGCAGTGTATGCTGACAACCAGACGAATTAATGGACAAGTATTGGTACTTAAATCTTACTTTTAATATTAGCTCAGACTTAAGTTACAGCAGTGAGATACTAAGTCACTGTGGACAGGAACAGAAAGTGTGCACATTGGTATCACATCATTGCATTAGCTCTAACACTTCTGTTGTCTTTGCTCTTTATGAACTATCAAGATCTTGCATGTGTTATTTCAGTAATTAAAGTCACGTTTCATGGAAAAATTCCTTCTGATTATGGTGATCATGCCATAAGGTACTTTTGAATGTCATTTGTTATTAAAAACAAACAAACAAAAACCCCAAAAACAAAAACAAGAAAACACCACAAGACGGGATGAGTACTAGAAAGTACTGACTGCCCTGAGCTAGGCTTTGTAAGACCATACTCTGAAACTGCTTGAATCGCTAAGCTTGAATCACTGTAGGAAAGAGAAGCAGATACCCATGAGTTTTTGATTCAGAATTTGTAATTCACCTTTTGCTCAAGATTTGATTGGAAAAAACTATTCTAACAACTAATCCAGAGAAAGGCTAAGTCTTACAGAGAACCCCATAGCTCACCATGCCATTTGTACTAATGTCAGTGACAATTTGTGGTGTGAATTCCGCTTGGTATCACTTTAAATATGATGCAGCAATTCTCATTGGGAGCCCCAAATGCCAACGTCTTTCCACAACACAATCCACTGATTTCCCAGGATTTGGTCTATTAAAAACAGACTAAGAAATTAATAAGCCCTATCTCAAAGTGCACATTTTCATTTTTTACTTCCACTAAGATGATATGAGAGAGACAGACCTTAAGGTCCACCCTGGATCCGGTAGCAGTACTGCACACAAGGGGTGGCAGCTACTGTGGCTGTTACATGTCTCAGAACTGGGCAGAAGCAGCAAGGAATAAGCAGTCCCTTGCTTCTGACAAATTAAGGAACATTTAAAAGGCATCACAAGCTTTTCTGTTCCTTCAGCAGCAGTCAGGCCAGTGCCCCTAACCCCAGGAAGGTCACAAACTGATAAGTTACAAACTACTGACCAGCCTCCGTCACTAATTCCGCTGGCGACAGGTTTGGTTGATTTGCACTCGTAATCATGCAGGCTGCTATGCAGCACTAGTAATATGAGAACTAATGAAGCAGCAGTTGCTTTGCTCAAATTATTCCCCATCCTTCTCTTCCAGTGGTTGCCTGACTTAAAAAGAGAGGCCCTGAAGGCACAGAACATGCTGGATTCCCAAAGCCCATATATCAGGGCATCCCTAATGCAGCTGTCATCCCTTTCTAAGTCTTGCTGCAACATCCAGCAAAGTGCACAGCTACTTCTGAATTATTTTGACATATCATTACCTTTACAATATAGCTTAGATTTCAAGCACAGCTTTTAAACACAGGTTGATTTGTAGGCTTATAGGCATATGTTTTTTCCACCAAAAAGAAACAGCTTGATTTCTTTATTAATCAGTCTTTCTAAAGACGTTGTTGAGATGTAACTAAATAATTCAATACAGTATCAGGAAGTAATACAGTACTGAAGGACTGGAGGCCTCTTTTCTAAAAGGAAACTGCAGCTAGGACCTGAGGCATGGGACATAAATTTAATACTTATTTTGATAACTTGAAGGCAAATAAGCTTTTCTTTGCAAATACTGGTTTACTAAATAGGCTTGCAAATACTCCAGGGTAAACACTCAATAGAGCACATGGAAAGCATGAGTTATGAATATACTACAAAATAAAAGGAGCAGATGTGTATCTCCGGTGTTCATCGGAACAGTGAGCCTTCTGACTGCAGACATGCAGCCACGTGGACATTTTTGGTATGTGTTTACACCACTGGAAAAGCACAAAGAGAAAGAATGGATGGCCAGTCAGTGTACAAGGTTGAGATAAATGATGCTATGAGCAAAACCAACATTCACCAGGAAAAAATGCTTGCAGCCTGAAGAGAAAGCACAGGATGGCATAGTTTCCAGATTAAAACAGAGGTTATACTACAGAGGATAGACCAATGAGTGAAAAGCAGAGCAGCAAAGCAAGACATCAAACTCTTCTGTCTCACAAAGAATCATAGAATCACTAAGGTTGGAAAAGACAGATGATTGAGTCCATCCATTAACCCAGCAGCACTGTGTTCACCACTAAAGCGTACTCTCAAGTGCCACATCCACATGCTTTTTGAATCATCTGTATATCTCCTACACCATCATCTATTTCACTTCTGGTTTTGACACTCTATGTCTGTGACCTCGGAGCAGAAAACAACTCTTAGACTAAAAGACCAGGAGGCACATTTCTTCGTGTAAACCACACAATAACCCCAGATTTTGTGATTTCCTCCTCTGCCCAAGTAACTTTGAGAATAAATTTGATTCACAGTATTTTTCACTAATACAAAACATGCCAACAAAAATCTCATGCAAATCTCTTGAAAAGCCAGTTATCCTGGAAGTAGGAATCTTGTAATTCTTCTAATCACCTAGCTAGCAAAGCCATCCCATACCCATACACAGCAACACCTTTCAACAAGTTTATGATTGCATGCAGACCCCTCATATATATACATATAGTATATAATATATATATTACATATATATGACACATGTGTGTGTGTGTATACATAAATATATATAAATATATATATATATATATGTATGTATGCACACCTACAGGGAAGGTGCAAAGTGGACACAGCCAGGTTCTTGCCAGTGGTGCCCAGTTCCAGGATCAGAAGCAATGGTCACAAACTGTAATGGAGGAGCCTCTCTCTGAACAACAGGGAACACTCTGTCACTGTGAGGGTGACCTAGCACTAACACAGGCTGACCAGAAAAGTTGTGAAGTCTCCATCCCTGGAGATCCTTGGTCCTGATTCAGCTGGGGAAGCTGTATAAACTGACCTCCAGAGGTCAATTCCACCTCAGCCATTCTATGGTTCTATAACTCTGTGATTTTTTTGTACACTAAATAGTGATATAATGAAAGGCTGGGTCTTGCAAGTATAGCAGAGGAAGTATTTGGAGAGAAAACAGTTTTCTAGAAAAATCCAGAGCTAAATGAGCTTACAAAATTCTGGTTCTGAAATTCCTTAACACCTGTTGGTTTAAAAATATATAATTGGGTTTATGCAATAGGCAATCTGATATTGAGCAGAGAACTAACACATATATGCACTTGCCTTTATGACTTTTGAAGTAATATACTCATGATAGAAGATCAGTATTACCTGAAGAAAACTATAAAAAACCAGTGCAATATAATTTTTTAAAGTGAAAAAAATACATATGGCTATTGTTCCTTAATATAAAGTAGCAGGAAAACAAACAAAGTCAAAACTATATTTCTAAAATGTATGGAAGAGAAATCTCCCCCATGAAAATAAGGATGGAGTGAAGGGCAGTGAGAGGTATGCCTTTCACAGACATAAACAAATGAAAGGGGTAAATGTTTCTGCAATACTTTAATAGCTTATCAGGAGATTTAGAATCCTTTGTTTTAAAACATTTTCTTCTTCCTGTGATCAATGTTGACTGCAACGCTTGTGTGAGGTTTTGACACTTGTTTGTAACTTTATGTCTGATTTTTTTTATGTCTTTCATCTCCAAATATTTATTTTAAAGCGTTTACAAATTGATCAGTAATGCACGCTGCTGAACATTCTGGGAACACATAATTCATACAAAACCTTGACTCCAATGTAAAACTTGATGTAAAACTTCAAAGATCCACTTCTAACTGCATTTTATTGTATTCAGGTAGCTGTTACCTGTGCTCTGTCCACCTCCACATTGGTATTCTCAGATTTGTAACCTTGTCCATATTTCCTCAGGCTAATCCTGGTGACTTATTGGTATTTCTAGGCCCCATTATGCTCATTTGTGAACAGTGTTTTCCAGTGCTCATTTGTTGGACTGGGCTGAACAGGGCAAAGGATGTCATTGTTATTGACAGGGCACCTACTGGTGCCTGCTAAAAGGCACCAGTAATGGTGGCTGCTAAGAGGAACCCACACAAATCATGTGAAAAACAGTTTAACCTTGGCTCCCCTAGCCCTTACATTTCTATGGTACGTGCCTTGAACCCAGACCTCCTGTGTCCTCTGTTCAAAACATGCAGGTTGTGAGGCTGATGCAGATGGACTCTGCTCTCTTCTGGAGAAGCTCCCTTGCCTTTGCCCTCTGCCCTCACTCTCCTGTTCTGCAGCACAGGTGTGACTTTGCAGGCAGCTGCACAATCCTATGGTGCCAACATAAATATATACTGAGAGCTATGGAGTGGCTCTGTTAGAGCCAATGTGTTTGTTTTGCCAGGTGATGCACATTTGTGGTATTAACTGAACTTCGAGAAGAAGAAAACAACCTTCTGGGAAATCATGCAAGAAGGAGTGCTTTTTCTCATCTTGAACTTTCCACTGTAATAATGTTTTTCTCATTTACCACAGAATGTTCAGAACCAACTGGGAGAAGTTTTTAAGATGTTTGTCTTGTCAGAATAAATTTCTTCAGTGAGTTTATAACTAGTTCTGCGCTGGCCTATTATAAGCAATATAAATTTACCTTTGACTGGCACCTTTAATTTGATGCAATTTTTTTTAAATTAAGATCTTTCACACTTTTTGCTATAAAGACCATTCTGCTTTCTTTTTCAGATTAAAAATGTTTAAAGTAAACGACCATTTGCATAGAGGATACCAAATTTGACTTTGCATTATAGTAAGCAAAACAGTAGCAATGCCCATTCATTCTGAGGTGCTTTACAGGTCAAGGAAATAAAGTGCTCCTGTTTCAGACTTAAATTATGATGGGGCTTCTCAGCCAGAGGCCAAAACCTAGCTTTAACTAAATTTAAACCACAAGAAAGAAAGAAAAAAAAAATGGAGAAAGAAAAAAAAAAGAAAAAAAAAGAAAAAAAAAGGAATCAGTGTTGCTGTTTCTGAAGGTGATAAGCTAGCATGTTCAGTCTTTTCGCCACGAGCAGGAAGCCCTTTGCAGTCGGGAGCCGGGCGCTCCGCCCGCTCTGCCGGAACGTCTCTGCGGAGGAACAGCGGCCCCGAGCGGCCACGCAGAACTACCGCGTCCTGCGGGGGTCCCCAAAACCACCTGCTGGCACCATTTAACAGTCGCCAAAAACAAAAACAAAACAAAACAAAAATATTTACCTTTAAACCCCACTTTGTAGAAAAAACTCGTTTTAATTCTCCATTCAGAACTCTGAGAAAGTTCCACATTAGGCTCAAAAGTGGGGATGTGAATTTGGTATGTATTTTGGTAAAATATGTGCAAGACTGGAAATTTAAACCTGGATCCAGCAGAAGAAGGCAAAGGAAATTAATTATGTGTGCACATACAAAAGACCTGGAAATAGCATTGCTTACCCAATCATTTTATTGTCTTTGTTTTCTTAGGGCTTGGTTACACAGCCTACTACAGTGCACCACTCCCAGGGCTAAGGATAAGAGTTCTTCATCTCTTGCTAGTTTTTCTTAGAAAAAACATTGCTTTATCCCTGCTCAGTTTTTCTGCTGCCCAGCTGCTCCGCTCAGTGAGGTCTCAGAACTTGCTTATGGAAGCTGAAGTCCTCTTTGACAAATTGCATTTTTTGACAGAACCAAGCTTGCCAGGCTGTCAGACTGAGACAGCTGGAATGAGGGATTTTTCAAAACGTTCAGGAATGACAGACAAATTATGTCATGAAATAACATCACAGCATTATAATATATAAATTCTCATGAAATTACAACAGTGCAAGCATTCTTGCCTGAGAACAGTCTTCACAATTTTAAATCTGCCCCAGACTGGAAAGTACACTGATTTGATCACAATCCAGTTTTATCTTCTGATGGATTCTACATCATAATATGGAAAGTCACACAGAAAATGCCTGGATTCCTATAAAACTGTGCTTTATATAACGTAGAAAAAGTCTTTTACAACATTTCGCATGCTTAGCAGTCACACTAACACAGCAGAATTCACTGAAGGAGATTTTTACAATCCCTCATAAACAGAGAAGGAAATTAAATATTTTAATGCTGTTATATGAAGTGATTATCCTTCATCATCTGGGAACATGCTCTCAGTTCTGGTTATCTAATTCCATTGGATACAGCAAAATTTAACAGAAGTCTTTGTAGAAGTTGCAATATTCCAAGAAATCAGTCTTATAAAACAGTAAATTATTTCACAGATCCATGCTAAAGCTAAAGGCTAAATTCCACCACAACAGGTAACAGTATTCTAAAACCTGCTTGGCACAGTTGAAACTCGTACAACACAAACTACAAGCATAAGTTATTAGAGAGGATCTGATATAGGTTAAGGAATGTAGAGGAACACCTAATAATGACCACTTCTCTGGGGCTCATTTCTCATCATACAGCATCAAAGGGCAATTGGTGACATCAAAATGCAAAGCAAGGGTAAAGGGATTGTTTCAGCTGAAATAATATTCTTCCAAGGGCTACAACCTCAAGCAGTGCATACGCACCTTACTCGGGCTGGGGGAAGGTATTTCCCCATGAGCCACTCTGTAGAGAATTCTGGCACTTTCAACTGACTCTCTGGCACCAGACACTGCTGAAACAGCGACACCAAATCTCAGGTTCGGCACAGTATAGCAGATCCTACATTCATAAAATTCCTGTTTAGTCTGTGCAAATTGGATCTAACCAAACACTTCTGCTGGGCTTACAAAAACAAGGATGAAGTATAAATTAGGCAGTAGAGTATGGCAGCTGTATTTAAAGCTGAGCTATGTATAAGCTCAAAGTAGAATCCTACAAGATAGTGGTGCTTCTACTGTCTTGAAAGAACACATGCAGCTCCAGTGGTCAGTGTAGGCACAACTACAGAATTGTGTGAAATTGTTTATCAATGCAGCCCCAAATTAAAAAATCTCATACCATTTACTCTATAAAATTCCATGTAGGGTTTGAAATTAATTTCAGAAACTACTTGTACTACCTATATATTTCATGATGCATGCAGAATTTAGAAGTTGCCTTTACAATCTAGCCCATCAATTCAAGCCACTAGAAATAAAAACCATGAATAAATAGATGAAAATAGATTATACAAAGAAGATTGAGGCCACCTGTCATGTCAATATCTGTGTTCTTAGAGAGGGAATGCTTGAAAGACAAACCCCGAAAACTTATATTGAGTACAAAACTCTTTCCATTTTTTGTCAAACTTAAATTATTTCAAATGTGAATGAAATCTTATAGTCTACAGACTGTATCAGAACTAGATAGAATGAGACTGGCTGTGTTACAATCCCCACCATGATACAGAGAAAGAGTCATCCAGGCTAGTACTACATCCATACACATTTTTAGGGGTTGTTAGTTATTCAGCTGGCAAAGTAATGCAATGGGTCTATTCTGCTTTCCCTCCTTGTAGAAAAGCTGTCTCAGTACTTCTTACTATGAATATAAGCACAGTGTGGGCAGGAAATTCTCCCTGTGTTAATAGTTATTCCAGTATTGCATTAAGATATCCTTCCTTTTTATTTGTACTGCGATGTACCTACAAATCTTACTATTGACCATTATACCAGGTATTGTACAATTCAAGAATTGCAAGGCAACTTCTGACTCAAAGTGTTTACTGTTGAAGAGTGAAATGAAAAATAAAAACATCATTAGGGTTAACTTCATTATATATCTTCAAAGCATCTTTAGGTTATATATAAAAAAGAAGAAACAAAAACCAAAACTATTTGTTTTGTAACTATCAAAGCAATAAACATTTTTGTATGTATAATAAATATAAAAGAGAAGTCAGCAATACAGTTTTGAACTTCCAGAGCCACATTTTTTTTTTCATTTTTATCAGTTCAGTTTTCTTACCTCTAAAGTGGGAAAACTTTACCAAAACTGACAAACCCATCTTTGACTCATGTTGTTCTTTCTGAAGCATTTTGATAAGATTAAGCAAACATCAATGTGGGACAAAATTAAGCATTCATTGTTTTCTGCATTTTTTTAAATGCAGATTTTATGTGAAGGTATGAGATTTTCCACTAAAAAGGAGATGACAAACACAGAGAGAGAAATAACAAAGAGATGGATAGATATGTGCTTCTCAGCTATCTTAAAATTTACTTATAGAAATTTAAGCCTGGAAGTTAAAGCTAAATATAAATACTCTAACTAAATTCTGAAATAATTTCTCCAAAACCTCAAAAAATATGTCAAAAATTTGTTATAACTATGTATGCACAACAGCTCCGTTACAGGTGCCATGTTATTTCCAAAACAGATTATTTTGCATGTTCTCATAACCAGGAGAACAGACCAATGCCACGTTTCCATTTTTCTAGTGTTTGCTTATCAACTTTTGCAGGTAATTTTTTCTGTGTTCCCTGGACAACAGTCTTTTATTTTCTTGTTAAAAGATGAATTTTAAACCCCAAGACATTAAAGCACTGGAAAGAAAAGAAAATGGTATGAAAATGTCTTCTAAAATCCTTTTAAATTTAAATTCCAAGCTTAGATGCAGCTTTTCCATATTTAATCAAAAGCATTCAGGTGTCTGCTCTCGGAGAATTTAGCGGCGAATCGCATTCTTACTATCAGCAAGTTGCAGTCATTCCAAGTGCAGTGACCTTAACAACTCAGAGGGCTGAGGAATTGAGGATTCTGACTGAAGCAGGCTCTGACTTCATGAAGCATGGTCTGAATTCTCCAAGTATTTAAAACCAGCACTTACTAACTGCAGTTAGTGAGCACCATTGCACTCCACTATTTCTGAATTTAATTTTTTCTTTCCTCTCTTCAAATAGAATTGAATATAATCAGTTGAAAGGATATTATCAAAGGAGGCATCAAAGAGTTACATTTTTAAAATAAACAGTATAAACTTGTCATAACTTGGTGTTAATAAAAAAATCAGGCTATTACAGTGTAGAAAATACAGAGTAAATGTGAAGTAGATATGGAGAGGAAATATGTTGAAGTTTACTTTGAATATAAAAGGAAATAGTATTAAGAAGATCATGTTCAGGAAATAATATCTATTGCAACATCATGCAGCTTTTTATTTTGTATGGCTCTTTTATGACAAAGTCCAATATGCAAGCCTTGGCAGAAAAATAACCCCTAATTAAAATATTTGTAGTTGTAATTGCATTTATCTGAAAGTATCCCCGTATATTGTAAGGACCCCACTCAGGTGCCAAAAATAAGCATCTAGTGCCATTTGAAACAGCTTATTATTTTTGAGATATCCACATGGATCTAGCAGATATGACATATGTCTTCCTAGGACAACAGTTGGAGGACAGGTAGGACAGCATTAAGGAAGCTTGAGACCATGAATATTAAATGTCACTTGTTATCTATATTTGGTCAATTGATTCCAACTTGAGTCACACATCAAATAATTGAGAATAATTGCCAACTGAAGTTTCTCAATCAGGCAATAAGGAAGCAATTCTATGTACATAAATGAATAGCAAGCTATTATAAAGACGGTTATAATTAAAGATGATACTGCATGAAGTTTGGAAGTTTAATTAGAAGTCTAAAATTGTTTCCTGATAAATGTGTGAGCTCTATTTCATCCCCAATTAGTCGAAAAATTTCAGTTAAAGCACCTCTGATGATTTTTAAACCTATAATTGAAGAACTCTCATCAGCAAATTTCCAGATTTAAGCAGTAAGAAACTGCACCTTTTCACTCTTGTGTCCAAGATAATCCTCCATAAGAATGAGGATGGTTGGGTATTAGAAAAATGTTTTTCACCCAGAGGGTGGTTGGGCACTGGAACAGGCTCCCCAGGGAAGTGGTCACAGCACCAACCTGATAGAGCTCAGGAAGTGTTTCAATGCTTTCGGGCCCACAGTGTGACTCTTGGGGATGGTGATGTGAAGGGCCATGATTTGGACTTTAATGATCCTTATGAGTCCCTTACAACTCAGCACATTCTGTGAAGGTAAAAATCCAATTCAAATTGAAGCATGATTTAAAAAATATTAATGTTACACTAATTCTTTCAAGGCAAGCTTTGTCTCCAGGACATTAGCCATTCTGCCTCCCAGTCATGTAGCCTTACACACTTACTATTCCAGTTACATTCTGCAGGCACTGGAAAGAATGCATGAGACATGAGGTTACCTGGTGGGCCCTTCACCATAACTCAACATTTATTTATAGTTTTGGAGCTATTTGTAATGGTGATCCTGGTTACCATCAGCACAGAGAAACAGACATTTTAGGACGTGACACATCCTAATCTGTCACAGACACAGATTAGAAGAACCACATCTTTTCCACAGTAGACTACAAGGGGAATGTAAACAACTATCTCTAATGAAGACAACTGAATTACAGATTATAGAGTAATAGGATGGTTTGTGCTGGAAGGGGGCTTAAAAATCATCGAGTACCAACACATCTGCCATGGGTAGGGACACCTTCCACTGGACCTGGCTGCCCAAGACTCCATTCAACCTGGCCTTGAGCACTTCCAGGAATGAAGCTTCCACTTCTTCAGGAAAACTGTTCCAGAGCCTCGCCACCCCCACAGGAAAGAATACCATTACACCATTTACTCAAATAAATCCTACCTCTGCTACCAAAGAGATGTTTTAAACTGTTACAGTGAAAATTTTGCTGTTGACACATTCCTGGTTGCAGCTCTAAAGAAGACAATCTTTGATTTACAAGGATGAATAAAACTAACTGCAATGCCTCTGAGGCAACTGCTGCTTTCCCTTTGACTAAAGGATATATTATTTTCTGTTCTGTTTTAAGGACCCTGGCTGTATCCATACGATACACTGAAATAAAACCCTTTGGAATTATTACATTCTATCAGGTAGCTAATATGTCTTTAAAAAATACTCTGAATGTGTTTACAGGCTAGAGACTAACAATCTGTCAAGTAATTCATGTTTCTGAAGTCTCTAATATGGTACATACATTTGGTAGGATTTCTTTTTCCCCAAGGAAAAAAACAGTGGCAGTCCTGATTACATCACGCTAGAAAAATTGCCTCTCCAGCTTCTTGGCTGCATTAAAAAAATGAAACTACTGTACATTATGTA
>VYZP01067306.1:862-25898 GCA_013400635.1 Hypocryptadius cinnamomeus
GACAACAGTTGTCTCATCTGATCTTTTGCAGACATTGTTTGAGTTTGAAAATCAGCCTCTTCTCTATCTTGGTGAAAACTTGTGTCAAACATTCTTTAAGTTTCACAAGCATATATAAACAAAGAAATTAGGGACAGATAAACATGTAGGGTGTGCTATTGCTTTGTATCAAAACTCTGGTTTTTTGATATACACTAATGGAATTGAGTAGGGAAATCTGCCAGTGTTACTTGCAAGTACTTAGCCGTGTCTTTGTGAATGTGACTTTGGTAGGTACTAGAAATTGTGGACTTAGTTCTTGCTTGTGTGAAGACATACAGTTCCAATAATTTCTGGATAAGACAGGGGTTTCAAGTCTGTATTTATTAGTATTTTCCATGGAAGCTGTCATAAATGTAAGAATAAATGTTAATCTTCACTGTATTCCTACATAATAAAGAGTTGCTTAGTCCCATTTTAATGACAAAGAGATCAATACAATGTAATGAACTAAGTTTAATGTAGAAATGAGAAATAATTATTTTCTAAGTCCACAATTAAGCCTCAGTAGAAGTGCTGTTTTAATGATGAGCAACAAAAAGAAACTGAAGGGACTACCATTGGTGAAAGAAGACTTGTAATTTGAAAGTTATGTTGATACTTTGAAGACATGTTTCATACAACATATAAACTAATTATTTTTATGGTCAGTGTAAGATATTTTCTTTCATGCTGCAAGCCAAGTAATGTTCTGTTTCTATGGATTCATTCATCAGTTCATAAAACTTTTAGAAATGAATTGCAAATTATTTAATAAAATGGATTTCATACCAACTTTAATTTTTGTCGTGATTTTGACTACCCTAAGTAAAAAAGAGGTATTTTGTCTTGTGCTAGTGAAATACTTTATGGAAGATTACGGTTTTACTTTATCCATCTGGATCTTGAAGGACGTACTGGGCTTTGGTAGAATTGATTTCCAAGTTGTGTTCTGCTTTTTGTATCTCTAATGGAATTTTCTGAGCAAAAGAAATGGGGATTATATATAGATCCAGAAGCAAATGTGAATTAGTCTTTCTGGAATCAGTATCAGAATTACAAAAAGTGACCTCTGGAGATCACATAGCCTGACCCTGTGCTCAAAGCCATGTCAACTAGAGCTGGTTGTGTTAGGCTTGGTCTTGAATATCTTCAAGGACAGAGACCCCACAGACTCTCTGGACAGAAGTTTCAATGTTCTACAGCCCTTGTAGCAAAAAAGCTTTTTTCTTATTTTTAAGTGGAATTTCTTCAGTTTCTGTGTGGTGCCTCCTGTTCTGTAAGTGGGCACTGCTGACAAGAGTCTGTCTCCCTCTTCTTTACATCTGCCACTAAGAATTTATACACTTCAATGAGATCCTGAAGCCTTTTCTTCTCCAGTCCCAGCTCTCTGTTGCCTTTGTTGGAAATGACATAAATTTTTTAGTTTTTTTAAACTAACTTTAATCAGGGGTTTGTTCTTCTTTGCCCAGGGTGAAGGGTACTGAAGTTTCTTTTCAAAAGACTGTCTTCCCTGGGTGAGGCCTGATGAGCTTAACACCTCAATGGACTGGGAGATGCCAGAAGATGCACAAGAAATAATTGACCATTAACAAAGGTTACCCTCAAGCATCATCCCCTAGTGTGTTGGAGACACTTGGTCTGGGAAAAAATCAATAAAAGAGCCAAAGAATGAGGACCAAATTATTATCAAAGGTGAAGGGATCAATAACCAATAGGAACCAAATATTAAGAATTGTGTAATTTGGGACCAATGAACATTGAACCAAAGAATTGCTTTGGGTTTGTATGTATAAATATGTGAAAAATCTAGTAAAGAACCATGTGTGATGGAATGATTTTCAGTGCACAACCTGGGCAATGTGTGGATGAAATTATTTCTATTGCACATCCTGACCAGAACAACATCCTGGCCAGAATAAACTAATGCCTTAATTCTCTAACACTGAAAAGATGTTGTTGGAGTGTTTTGGTTTTTCGCGCAGTTTCAGTGGCACCTCCATCACGTCTGTGGTCCCGTGTAGTCGTGTCTTTCTTGTTCTGGGGGGCTCTGAGCTGGACACAGCACACAGATGTGTGTGTGATGTCTCTCCAGTGCTGAGTGGTGGGGAAGGATCACCCTCCTTGACCTGCAAGCAGCATTCTGCCTGATGCAGCTTGGGTGCCATTAGCCTTGTTTATGGCACAGGCACACTGCTGGCTCATGCTCAATTAGCTGTCCACCAGGACCCTGAACACCTTTCTCTGCCAAGCTGCTTTCCAGCTGGTCCCCAGCATGATCCTTGAAAACCAGCCAGCTCTCCTGGACTCTTTTTTCTCTCCAGCTCTGACTCCCATAGGATTCTTACAAACAGGTCCTTGAACAGGCTAAACACTACTTTCCCCAAGACCAGAGCTCACATCCTGCCATTTGCCTTGCTCCTTCTCAGGATCCTGAGCCCCACCATCTTATGTTTACTGCAGGCCTTCACTGCATTCCCTATCAGTTCTTCCTTGTTTGTAATTACGAGGTCTAACAGAGCATCTCCCTCTGGATTTATTCCATGGTGGATTCCTGCAGTTCCAGGAATGCCTGAAGTTAGTGCTGCATTGAGACATTTATTGTACTGTTTAGAAGCAACATGTATGGGAAAGAGAAAATGTTACATACAGATTTAAAAAATCAGTAATGAATAATGAGAATCTTAGAAAAACCTCTGTAACTAATAAGAGGATAATCTCAGCAAAATTCTGAGAAAACTTGTGCGAGTGCCAGGAATGTAGGATAAACCATAAAAATAAAAAAGGGTTGTAGTAATCAAATGAAAGACTAATTGAGTGTTTTAGCATACTAGACAATGAAATCCTTTGGGCATGGAGGAAATGGCAAGAACCTAACCTATGTGAGGATTTGTGGAGTAAGAAGGAAAGATCAGAAAAGCCTCTGTCACAGACTGAACACAGGCCTGTGAACTGTGAGAGAAAGAAGTCTTCGCTATCACAGCAGAAAGGCCTGGAGCCACTATGCACTATAAAGAAACAAAGACAAGAGGCATTGCTAGTTCTGATAGGTCATTGTGACTGTAGAAGTGGGACGCTTCTGGGAGAATGGATTACGTGATCAGCACATCCTTTTGGTATGTGTAATGGTGAGGGTGGTAAGATGCAAAAATTTCATTTCCATTCTGTTCATTTGGTGGTGATGAATAATAAAAGCATCTGGAGGTGTGGCTCACAAGGCAGGCTTGTCAGCTGACTGCATTCAAAATCCAGTTTGACTTTTGAATGCTGCAGTGATGGCCCAGCAGGGCACATTTTTTAAAAAGGCTTATGTTATAATGGGTATTAGAAAAAACATTTTTCCTAAGGGTAAACACTGAAACAGTTTTTCCAGAGAAGTTATAGCATTTTTAATGTGAGAAATTTCAGAATTTGACTGGACAAAACTCTAACTGATCAGATACAAGTCGATCCTGCTGCAAGCAGGATGTGGAAGCCAATGCACAGTCAGAAGTCGCTTCCAACCTCAAATTTTCTCCAGTGCCTGCTGTCTGGCACAGAGGCATAAGTGTTAGTATTTAAGCCTCCTCTCTTACAGTGCTCTGCTGTTCCTACAGCCATGTAAGGGTTGTTTTGACTTGCTTCCATCAGCATTCTTCTTGGGAGATTTGTAAAGTCTATTTTCTTGAGGACAGCTGAGAGGTAGCTACTCAGGATGGCTTTCAGGACATTTTAGGTCATCACTGTGCTCTAAAGCAGTGTGAGGCAAGGTTCTGACTTATTAACAGGTCCTCTAGTGTTCTTGAGAGGAAACAATATTTGTAATTTGTTCTGGAGATAAATCTATTGTTTTTACAGTTTTAAAAAGGGAAGCTTGCTAGTAATGCCTAGTATCACTGTGTACAAGTAGGCTTTGTAAATGCTTCAGCAAAAGAAGTAGTATTGGATATTAGTGTTTATTTTAGCTGAGATTAGTTTTGATATCTGAAAAAAGGAATTTCAAACATATTTGGGTACGTTGCTAGATCTGTAATAATGTGCAATCCTTTATATCTCTGAAGTGAAAAATATAAAAATATATACTCTAGATTATACAAATTATCTACTATATATGTAAGGGAAGTCTTTCTTTGATAAGTGCGGAAAAGAGAGAGCATCTCTCTTCACATCAACTCAGATGCCATTTTAGCTTTCCTACAGGGGTATTGCAGAGATTCTTTGCTGATCTTTGAACTAGAAAAAAGCAGATACATCTTCTTTATGCAAGGGTAAGTGATATTTCTGTGATAGCTGGTTTTGTTTAGAGGTAGTTACTGTTACAATTTTTCCTCTTAAAACCCCTAGAAGTGGGTTGAAATATGTAATTTTAAATCCTTATTTTCAAAAGAAAGTATTATGAAGAGTGATATTATTTCTGAAATGTCACAGCTCAGGAATAGGAAATAAAAGACGCTGGAGGACTTAAATATGGTAATTCTAAGTCTTAAAATCCAACATTTAATCTGAAAATGGTAGTCATTTCAATACTTGGCTATCTTTTGAATGCTCATATAGTTTCTATGTCTTGTTACCTTTACTACAATTCCCTTATCAGTAATAATTTATTTTCAGACTAATTTTCTCCTTCACTGTCATGCATACTATAAATGATACCAGCTCATTTATTGCTACTGGTTATTAACTACTCAGTGGTTTTGAGATTCACTTCAAACAGGGAGGTTTGATTGCAGTACTTTCCAAGAACACTTTCGTTTCAGTCACTTCCACAAAGTAGAGATTCAGCTTTAAAGAGTTTACTGTATGTTGTGACACAGGGGCTCTTTGAAGGTTAATCAGATTTTTAGCAATAATAGGGTTGGATTCTTGTGTGACTAAGTGAGTCACTTCTGTTTCATGTGCAGATCTGTCATTTAATCAGAAGCCTGGAAGTTAAGACTTAATACACTGCATATTAAGTAGAAAAGACAGTTGTTGTTTTAATCTTTTTTTTTTCCTTCTGAACTTCACTGTATCTTTAGGACTGTAAATTAGTTGAGACAGCTAGACTGATTATTTAAAAACCATTCCTAATGTGCGTAAAATCTAATAAAAGGAGCTGTACAGTGAAGTCATATTATTTGGACACCAAAGCTAAAAACTAATTTGAAGAAATATCCTTATATATACAAAATAAAATCCACTAAATGTGGTAATGTTCCTGATTTACATGTAGGGCATGATTTGATCTAATTGCAGTTTAACTGGGGGCAGTTAGTGTTTTCTTAAAGGCAAATACAAAAACACACAATTCTTTGTAGCCCAGAACAAATATTTGGGGAATGGCCAGAGTAGTCTGTCATAAACAGTTTTAATCAAGTAAGATTTTTTACAACTGAATATCTCTGATACAGCTCCATGCTTGAATTTAGCTGTTGAAGTTGATAAAATTACACACAATAGAGTAGGCTTGTGTTTAAATATTACTGGACAAAGTATTTTTCTTCTGGTAGCAATGCCCCATGCATCTTAAAATACAGGAGAGTTTATATTCAAATATATGCATTATGTGTGTATCTTACCTTGCATGTTAGTTTAACTCTAATCCCATGCCATATGTACTATGTTACAGTACTCAGTACTCTGTGTTGCTGATGGGCACTCAGCTTTGTCATCCTGTCTTCCTCAAATGTTGAAATGCTGAGCTTGAATAATGATAGTGTATACAAAACACAGTGTCCCAGCAAGAACTGTTTAAATTATTATCTTTATAATGCAGTGCTTGAGAAGTCTTGGTCAAGTATTTATCCTGCTGTTGGAAGAGCTGGGTTGGATTCCAGAATGGAAGATGATGTGTGATGTGTTTGCTGCAGTCAGTGTGGTGCTACAGCACACGGGATTACAAATTCAGATTGTTTAGGTTTCGAAGGACTGATTTACAGAATCTTGCTGCATGATACAAATTAAATAACTATTATAAATATTCTAAAACTTGAGGAATGTTGGTTTGCATACAGGAATGAGGTTCTGCCTGGACACAAAATATCAAGTAGGAAGAGTTGATATTTTGTAATTTGTATTTGTTTTGCTGTGTGACTTGAAGAGAGAAAGGTTTGAGGTGGAGTAGGAAGAGAATGAGTCAGGGCAAAAAAAGCTATAGATTTCCCTTCCCCCCATAAGAAGGGGGAAAGGAAATATAGTCTACAGATTAAGAAGTGCTTTAAGGAAGGATGCTGTGAATATTGGTGCCAGCTTTGCTATGTGGGTAAGGAGCACAAATGCATGTTGCTTGGTGTTGCCATTTTCCCAAATATATTTTGAAGCTGCTACTGTGGATGATACTAATACATCCTAAAATTGCCATGCCATATTTACTACTCTATATTTGCAAATCTGTGTATGAAGACTTTATTTACTCCTAGTTTTGAAAGCAAGTTAAGGAGGATGGCTAAAATTTAGTCTTGCCAGCTGTTTTATTTGCCCACTAGTTAGGTACATGATATGCTGCCTTTCTTTTTTCCTTTATTCTTATGCTGTTAACACAATGAAATGAAGAAAATCTCTAAGTCCTTATAAACTGAAGCCATCTGGCTGTTCATAGCTGTAATGCTATCCAAATGTGTAAATTACTAAAGATATATTCCCTTATGCTTAGGAGCACAGGCCTGAATTTGGTGCTAGGTTCCTCTGTCTAGAGAAGCTGGGAGTAAGAGTTTTTTAGTCATAGTTTAATTTAGTGCCATAAATTTTTTTGGGACTAGAGAGAATAAGAAATTGTGAAGTGAGAGAATGTTTGTGAGAATAAAAATGAGTAATGGGTATCTGGGGAAGGAGAGAAATTATAGGCAATTTTTAAATTGGATTAAATTTGGGATCCTAATTCTTATCTGACTTCTGTTTTCCTCTGATTTTGGTCCAAACACAAATCAACTTTATATGCTGTTTATACGTTTAAGGTAAGTATTGCACAAATACCCCTGCACTGACAGGGGGTTCATGCGAGGAAAATATCCAGTTAAATAATGTAAGACCTTGTTTTGGTACTTAGAATTTCAGATGGATTTACTTGGAAGCAAACTGGAGAAAACGAACCACAAAAATTTGAATAGAAATGTTTTTCATGGGTTTCCAGGTAATTGTGAACTGGATGGGAACACTGTAAACCTTTGTTGCCTGAGGAAACAACTAACTTCTAGCATTATTTAACTGAAAATGTACATGAAAAGTTGAAAAGAACTCGAGTTAAAGTCTAGCGGACTTCACTGTTTAAGCTTGGTGTTTTGGCATACAGATGCTTGGGGTTTGAATATGTCGTGACTAAAGCTGCTTGATCTGGTTCTAATATCCTGTTTAGTTCTTGGTCATACCCCATGCAGCACTACTGGCTGGGGATGGAGTGCCTGGACAAGGGCCAGGCAGGGAGGGACCTGGGGGTACTGGTTGACAACAGGCTGAACATGGGCCAGCATGTGCCCAGGTGGCCAAGGCAGCCAAAGGCATCCTGGCCAGTATCAGGAATTGTGTGGCCAGCAGGACCAGGGAAGTCATTCTTCACCTGTACTGGGCACTGGTGAGGCCACACCTTGAGTGTTGTGCCCAGTTCTGGGCCCCTCGATTTAGGAAGGATGTGGAGGTGCTGGAGCATGTCCAGAGAAGAGCAACAAGGCTGGTGAAGGGTCTGGAGCACGAGTCCCATGACGAGTGGCTGCACGACCTGGAGTTGTTTAGCCTGGGGAAAGGGAGGCTCAAGGGAGACCTTATTCTCTACAACTGCCTGAAAGGAGGGTGGTGGCAGGTAAGGCTTTGTCTCTTCTCCCAGACAACCAGCAACAACAAGATAACACAGTCTTAAGCTGCACAGGGGGATATTTAGGTTGGACGTTAGGAAGAATTTCTTCACAGAAGGCGTGATTGGACATTGGAATGGGCTTCTCCAGGGAGATGGTGGAGTCACTGTCCCTGGAGGTGCCTAAGAAAAGACTGGATGTGGCATTTAGTGCCATAGTATAGTTGACAAGGTGGAATTTGGTCATAGGTTGGACTTGATGATCTCAAAGCTCTTTTCCAAACTTACTGGTTCTGTGATTCTGTGGTTATGTGATTCTTTGTGTGTGTGATGCTTGTTTAAGTTTTCTGTCCTCTTGCAAGTTAAGGTGCTCCTTATCTTCACTGTCTGCTGGAGGAAGATGTAAAGAAAAGTACTTTTCAGTGTTTTGAATAATGGAAGTTATTACTATGCTTTTCTAAGAGAAATGTGTTGATAGCCAGATTCATTCAATAAAGATCCTGTTCTGTGAACCCAAACCTCCACCCATGAAGTCTTCTTCATCCATGAAGGGCAAAGATGAAGAATCATACTCTTCCATTACTCTTGAATTACCTGATATACGTCTCTCTCAGGGACATGAAATACCTCTGCATTTCAAAACTTAATACAAATGTTATTCTAGATTAAATGAAGTGATTGAAAATGTGGCTTGTAGTTATTTCCTAATGTTTAATATTTATGATCTCTCAGGTTGCATAGAAAGAAGCCTTTGCATTAACTAAGAATGGGATAGACATTTCTTAAAATTCTTTTAATCAAACAGAAGGTAGTTCACCTGCATTTTTTGAAGTTTTTGCATGACAAATGCAATTGGCCTGTGTGACTATGGGAGATTATTTTTTAGTGGCATAAACCATCCTGCTTAGAAAAGGATGACATATGCACATGTATGTGGATGTGTGGTTCCCCTTCCTAATTTTCTTGTGTTTAGAATATTGATTTTTTTTCAAAATATTTCAATATGCTTGATTGAAAAGCTGCACATGACCTAAAGGCAGCGTCCAAGAAATCATCATGCTGATGCAGAAGGAAATAGAATAAGAAAAATTAATCTTAAATTGTCAAGTTGCATGCAAGCTGTCTTATTCCAAATTTATTTTTAGTCAATTTGGTAAATATGTATTGCTGTATTTGTACTGTCTTGTACAGTTGCTTGTGGTTCCTCTGCATATTTAAAACAAATACTTATACTTACAGATACTTACAAGCATTGCTTTGCAATGCTTGTGTTCTTCTGGTGTTTCTAAAGGGTTGTTTTGTATAAGTTATTAGTGTCTGTGTAGATTTGGAGCTGAGAATCACATAACAGCTTTGAAAGCAATGTGGAAAATGCAATAATCATACATCCTTGATAGCTTTAATTGCCTTTGTTATTAGCCCACCTATACAGAGTATTATAATGCTATTATTTTATAATATTTCTTTAAAGAGTATAGTGGTTTAGACTGAATTTCAGAAATATTTCCATTCATTGCTGAAACACATTCCATCTACTTAAAGACCAAGATAAACACAGTGGGTTTTGTTATTTTATAACTGTGTCTTATTTTAAGAATGTCTATGGCTATCAGCACGATCAGTGGAACTTTCATTTTAGTAGCTGCTACAAAAACATGGTAGTTTGGAAAAAACAACTGTTTTGAAGAAACTTTCACATAGAGGTACAATGTATTATTTATGTAATTGCTCTTGGCAACAGCTTCAGTAAATTTAAGTTGAAGTTCATACATAAAATTAACTGACTTTCTCAATCCACTTGAACCTTGATCTGTTTTGGTGTAATGTTCTGGAGTTGGTGAAGCAGCTTTACAATTGGAGTCTGTAACCCCAAATGAGATTACACCACCTTCTTCTGATTCAGAATTTCCTGCTGTTGCAATATGTGTTGTTCCACAGAAATGAGGAGTAATTCCCTCTCAGACACTGTTGAGATTGCTCCCGGGAAACAGTGCTAGTGATGTATTCTTTCACTGCTAAAGAAAAGGCATCCTATTGTAAACTTGGTTGTTTCTCAATGAGTTTACAAACTTGTTCTAAATAATTCACTTCATCTTGAAGCTCTGTTTCCCAGGAGACAGAATAGTTATTTTCTTAAAACCATTTTTTTGCTTTAAGAACAAAGAAACCACATGGTGATTTTGAAGCTGTGGAATAAACATCCTTTATACCACAGACACTTGGGTTTTCACTCAGAGCCTTTTAAAAAAATTATAATATTTGTGGATTCCTTATTGAGTGGACTGTATTGAATCTGCATCAGTTGGCTGCAAAGCGTGGTGGTGTTTGAGCTCTCTCCTGCATAGGCAGGTTGCAGTGGGGCTGCACATTCAGGAACAAACAGAACACAGAGCAGAACTCATTCATGCATTGCCCTCACTACCAGAGAGTGTGAACATGTGCACAGTCCTCCTTAGAAGAAAGCAAAAAGAACAGCCACACTGAGCATTTCTCTTCTCTGCTCCTATTTCAGGAACATTTCTACCTCCAAAGCTGATACTGCTTTTCTCAGATGATCTGGTTTCAAGCTCTGTTGCTATTAAGTACTTCTACTGCAGGGCAGTGTCCCTGGAGAATGTGCTATTTGCAATCTTTTGTGTTGGCCCTTTGAGGGTCATGACATGAAATCACAAAATCACAGGAATACCCCTGAGAAATTCTGAGGCTTTTACAGAGGGGCCATCCATCCAAGTTTAAGCACTTTTGAAGGAGGGGACATTTTGGAATAAAGATTGCAGCATGTCTATTTTCTACCAAGAAAATGTGTCTGTGCTGGAAAGCAAACACATGTTAAGGATGGATAACCAGAAAAGGGAGTTGAGACGTGAGAAGGAAAGAGTAAGCTGTTCTTCAGATTTTGATCACAAGCTTTTTCTGCTTCTAAGACACGACTGTTCTGTTTCTTGTAACACACACATTTATAAAGATCTCACAGTCTATTTTCTAAATTTGAAGGGGTTTGGTGCACTCTTGTACCCATGGCAGTTCAATGGGTATGATTATTACTTTCTCATGGCCTTTGTTTAATACTGTGGGTATTTCCATTATGTTACCTGAGTTTGTACTTGGTTAGATGAAAAAACTGTGTTGTATGATGAGTACTCGGTACTTTTTATCTTGCCATGATAATCCATTAATTTTAATAACCAGTGAAAACATGCTTAGATTTATCTGACATGAAGAAGAAAATAAGAGATTTTCATGTTTGGGCTCCAAGTTACTTCCTTGCAATGTTTACTGCATACTTTACAGCACAGACTCTTGCCCTCCAGGAGTTATAACAGGAAAACTGCATTATGTTATCATTTACAGTGCTAGACTAGTTGTCCAGTGATGAATGGTAGATGAGATAATGTGCCAGGAGATTCTCACCCCTTAGGGAGAAGAAGGTGGAAGCAAGAATTAATATTTTTTACATTTTTCTGGATCCCACAACTCTGAGACTTGCTCGACATCAGCTAACCAGAGAGTGGGAAGCATCCCTTTGTGTATGGCCAGTTCTGAGCAGAACACAGGTGGATGCTCCAGGGTCTCCTTCAGTTTTTCCTTACTGATGAGTTGTCATAGGTTGAACACATCCTGCTCTTGGTTTTGTGCTGTTTTACCATTTCACCACACTGCCTGCTTGGCTCAGAGTTTTTTCCCTCCTTGACCTTTCCATTGTAATCATGGATCCATCAGCCCTTCAGCTCAAGGCCCAGCTGGGGAACTGTCACATTTCTGGTATTTGTTTGATGCTACTTGTCAACATTTGAAGGGTTCAGATCTGAAAGTACATGTTTCTGGAGATACCCATACTACTATTCTCTACTGTAGTCACAAAACCTTCGTTGCAGAAAACCCGTCTGGGACTTGCTACCATGTTTTAAAATATCCTTATGACTAATGAACTATAAAATATCTTGTCATTGTTGTAGCACATAGGGGATCTAGTAATAAATTAGAGGTCCTCTGTGACAAGTACCATAGATATATAATAAAACAAAAACCTCTGGGAATGCTTCAGTCTAAGTTCATATTTTTTTTCCTTATGCACCTAAAAATAGGATTAATCAAATTTAATGCCTAAGGGCTTAAACAGATGGAATATGAAAGAAAATTTCACCAGTCAGCAGTGTAGTAGTCCTGCATCACTGGAAAGTATGCACTTTTGTAATATATGAGATAAAACCTTTCATTTAAACATTTCTCACAGCTTATCTAGTTTCACTTAGGCAATGGTTTAAAGTAGTAGAATCCCAGATTAATATTCAGCAACTAGAGAACAATGTTTAATTTTATTTGAAATATTTCTTTCCTCCCATTCTAAACTAAAATGCCAACTTTGTGACAAAATCATTAAAATGCTCAAGTGCTAAACAGAATTTTCTGATTCAGTGTTTTCATGTAGATGTGTTTTCTCGTAACTACTTTTCCAGGTTGTATTGGTCAGTGGACATCTGGACAGCTGGGACGTTGGGCAAGGAGCTATGGATGATGGTGGTGGAGCATTTATATCGTGGGAAGCATTATCACTCATTAAGGATCTGGGTAAATCTTTAATTTAAAAATATTTTTAATGCATTACATTTCCAGGATATTTTGTATGATGTCTAAACTGGATTTTCTATTTTATGCATGTCTCTGAGCACAACTATTCATTTTGTCACTGTACCACTCAAAACTAGTTCAAAACAGACTTTTTAGATTGTTGAGTGGATATCCAAGGACGCTTTTCCTCCTTCATCAGATGGAATCTATTTTTCCTCCTTATTCCCTTTTTCCACAAATGTAACCTGTGGTCAACAGGAATGCCCAACGTATTCATTAGAAACTAAAATCAGCTGCTGCTCCTGCCCTGGCAGCCTTTAAACAATAAACTGGCTTTCCCTGCTTCCCAGTGGAAAGATTTGCTCACTTCAACAATCTCAGTATTTCTTGAAGAGCTCTTTGTAGACAAGCTCTGTCATGTGATTAGCTTCTTGCATACTGCAGTCATGAACATCAGACATCCCTGTGAATTCCTGTTCCTTTAGTTTGCATTGTTTGAACCTCTAATCTCTCAATTTCCCATCTTTGGAATGATTGGATTATCAATCTGTAACCAAAACAAAGTAAGTGTGTTTAAATTTTTGGTCTTTTAAAAGCAAACTAAATAAGATTCTTCTACAAAGAATCCAAGTGTACTCCTTCTTTTAGTGTTTTTTAATTTTTTTTTATGATTCTTGGAAAAATTAGCTGTGTTTCCTCCACCATCAAGGAAAAGAAACTTATTCTGCTGTTTTGGGTACTCTATTCCATTCAAAACAAACCATTGTGTGTTTCTTAAGGGCAAGTTCATGGTGGCTTTGTATAATTTTTATTCACTGGGTTTCCCTTCACGCATTACTGAAATGCATCACTTTCTTCTTGTTTAAATATTTGATTTCCTCTGGTAGTAGCCTGTGTGTTTGCTGTGCAACCTGTGGTGAAATGCTGTTCTCTCAGCTGGGAAATGCTGAAGCCTTTGCTGATGCCCTCTGCTCTGGGCAGCTGTTGTGCTCTGCTCTGCTCTGCTCTTTGTCCCAGTGTTCTGCAGAAACACAAGGCTGGGAGAGGGCTGCTGGGTCTTCATAGCTGTAGGTAACCAAGGGGCCTTTGACAAACTTGCCTCCATAGCAGATTGGTTAATGCAGATTAATTATGCATTAAAATCTGACATTAAAAAAAAAAAAAAGAAAAAAAAAAGGACTACAAAATAAAAAGATGTGAAGATTGTGTGAGAAACAAATTAATGACTTCTATTTAAAATCAATTGCATAGATTGTGTTTTGAATAAGCATTGTGTTTTGCACTGTGGAGACTTTCTTTGATATTTTTTTGGACCCTCATAAATTTAGTCTCACACTAGTCCACAAAATATATTTGAAATGAAGGTAAGACAACTCAGTTGACTATGCATGTGTAGAAATTTTTTACTGTGTCCAGGGAGTCTTAAAGCCATGGTGCATTGTGTAGCCATAAAACTGTGTCAGCATTTACCAGAGTATAACTGATCTTACAGCTGTGGTGATATGATCCTCAAGCTTAAATGAGCATTCTGAAATATGATTTCTAGAATTTTAAATTATATTGTGTGTTGAGAAATAACGCCAGTACTTCTGCTATTGTCCTTTGGGTTAATGAAAGCAAAATATTATTGCACTATTGAAGCAGGGTTTTCAGTGATGGTCTAATAACATTTCATCATGATATCACTGTGACCCTTGGACATGGCTTATGGACAAGACACAAATTATACCTGTTAATTTGGATTCTGAAAATTTCATGTAATACTTGAAGAATATTATAGTTTAAATGCAATTCCATACTTTCAACATAGCCTCCTCCCAAAACCACTTAATAGCTATTGGCTTAGGACCAAATACATTAAATTAATTGGAAAATCATTAAAATTATGGTTTAAGATGGTAAGATTTTATTTTAAGCAATACAGTTTGTTTTCTTGCCTCAAGTAAATTTTTTAATAGTTCTTGCTTTTATTTGTAAGTAAATCAGTTACTTAAAATATTGGCCTTTATACTTCCTCATATTTCCTGAATCTTCAGTGTTAGCTTTTATTTTTTTAATTGAGGTGGCGATTTCTGTGCTATGTTGGTATATTTTTTTCTTTTAGTTTTGTTTCGCTTTTGGGTTTTCTAGCTTTTCAGACACCATAATAGTTGCACACTCCCTACAAGGACATGTACCAGTCCAGCACAATCTGAAGTAGTTTTACATAGCCTTCAAGACTTCAAACCTTTGGTAGCATTTTTTTTCCATTTCCATTTTGACTTCACATGAATGTTGTTTCTTTTTGAGGGAAAGGCAACTACATGAAAGTCAGACTGAACTGAAACTGTTTTGCATTATATTAGCAGAGAGTGGAATGAAAGTTTTTTATTGATTGATGTAAAAACCCATGTATACATTTCAGAAGAGTAGTACCTTAAAAGCATAGGGCCGATTGTGATCTGCTATAGTTCTTGAACACTGTTTAAAGTTGTAACCATTCAGTTGGCTCTGGAAAGTAGGAGAGCTAACAAGTGGAAAGTTTCAGTCTGTCTGAATACTTTGCTTCTAATAGCTGTAATATCTCTCTGCTCATCTTCCACAGTGGGATGGTGGGAAGGGGGTGCCTGCTGGTGGTGCCATTCCCTCTCATCCATCTTCAGGGAGGAAGCACAGGCAGCAAATCAGAGCAAATTTCAGCTTCTAGATGGCTACATTTCAACAAGGTGAATCTTGCTATGTTTTCTGTGCAGCTGCAATTTCACTCTCAAAACATCCCCTTCAGCAATGTATAGTTAAACTTCAGTACCAGCTTCTGCACTTGTTGGTACCCATGCTGGCTGTAGACATCTCCTGACCAGAGTAAAAAACATTTTCCCTAGTGCATCCATATCAAGTTCTCTGTATCAACTAAACTCTCATGCCTGCTTGCTTTGCTGATAGCTAATCTCAGAAAAATTCACTAAGTAATTGTCATACTGACTATTGGTGTTCGAAGGGGTCTTTTCTCACCATTAATAATGAAGTGTAATGGAGCACAAAGGAAAGAAAAGCATTAATTAAATTCTTGAAGCTTACATATGCCAGTGATAGGCAAGATCTGTGGCAAGCTGCTTCATGGCTGATGTGCTTAAAAAAGGAAGAACTGGAAATGTTTCCACAGAAGTTGTTTATGTGAGGAAACACGAACATTTCAGCTGGTTATTACTCCTTATTCCTTTTACTGGGTATAAAGACATTTTTAGAGTCACTGAGGCAGTTTGTGGACTGGTCTGAACTGGTAAACTCCCTTTCCTTCAGGGAAGCCAAGGCTGTTGTGATTAGTTGAGGATTTCTGATGCTGAAGAAATTACCCTTCTACACTTGCAGGCAGAGTGTCCGTGGCAGTAAACTTGTGCAACGTGCAGTTTTTCTTCTGCGATGTCTGGCAGCAGCTGCCCTGCCCAGCCCACTGCAGGCTTTAATCTTTTGATCTATTTTAACTAATTTTAATGGAGGCACAAAAATATTTAGAAAAGGAAGTTTTGATATACTCTTCAAATGGGTGACTGAGGAGAGATGGGCAAGTGCACTTATGTCCCACCTGAGAAGAGGCAGGAAGAAGGCACTTTTATGCTTTTCTTAAAGATGGCCAACACCTGGTTACCAGAACACATGTAGCATTGTGGTAATCACCAGTCTCTTTCCTTTTAATCTGTCTGCAAACTCTGTGTGATAGATTGCAAATATCTCCATGGCAGTATTGAGAGCATTATTTGGGGTAATTAAGGGATGATGGGAAGACACTGGAGGTGTTTTAGAGAGGAAAGGCTAACAAGTTCCCATCATTAAGCTTCCATGGGAATCCATGGGGTGTTGGATGAGCTGTAATGTAGTGTGATGAGAGCCTTTGGAAGCTGTAGGAGAGACAGCACTCAAGCAAATTGCAGTTTTCTAGTTTTACAGAACAACAGCTGCACCACTAATTACAGTCTAGAAATCTCAAACCCAACTTGTTTTCAGGCTCCATTTATAATTCTAAACTTTTGTTAGTTTGTCAGTTTATGTGCGAGGAAGAGCATCTCTGGAGCAGGCCAATGCCATTTGCCTCAGCATTTTCATGTTGATCCAGTTAGTGCTCTGGTGTTGTTTGAAACACAGCTTCTCATGTCCCTCTCTCACACAAGGTGAGATAAAAGGTGAGATAAAAGACTAAATAAGCAGCTACACATAGAACATCACCATAAATCACACAAAATTTATTTTGCTCTTGTATTTTGTCTTTGGTTGGACAGTTTGCAGGACTTGATCCTGCTTTGGATGTTGGTTGTCATTTTCTGTGGAGGAGATATTTGTCCTCCTTTCCCAACATTTCAGGCCTGCAGCTCTTCTTGCCCCAGAGTCGTACCTGTGTACAGGGTATTTGAGCAAGAAGCAGCTAGTATGTATCCAGTGATTTCAGAGCTTTAGTCAGTGCTGCCTCTTTGCTCCTAATCCAGCTGTGCTCCCACACTGCTTGGCTGAGGGGCATTTCCCAGCTGAGGTTGCAGGTGTTCTGCACTCCTCCAGCCCTGCCAAAGCCACCTCACACTCTAGTGCTGGAAATGTGGGCCTTTCATCCCTAAAGGGAGCTTGAAGGAACTGAATAATGACAGTAATAGAGAAAGATCTTCAGAATGTGGCTGTATGGCAGTATCAGGTCTCCAAACATAGTATTTTAAGTCTCCTAACAGCAGTAGGGAGCCTACTGATGTTAGAAATCCAGTTGATTTTGGTAGATGAATTTCAGTGCTTTCTTCTGAAAAACTTCAGAAATTATAATTGTTATGTCTTTTGTTAATTAAAACATCTGGAATCAATTTTTTCCCTGTTGAGAATAGAAACTGATGGGGCATGTTATTTGACACAAGAGTCTAGTTTATTTTCAGAGTCCCATCTCTGCTAGCACAGGAGGAATCAAACAGTCAACAGGTTCTTTGTTCACATCCCAGGTTTCTTTCAGCATCATTTACCCACAAGCTCTCTTTCCTTGTTCAAGAAATGTGTTTTCTACCTTTTCCTGGCTGTGTTTGGGTCTCTCTTGCTTCATTGCTAGCCAACTATTGGTGCCCTGCCAAGCCCAGAGGTGCATACCTGTCCACGAGATACTGCTCAGTCTGGGGACATCTTCAGAAGTCAATGGCTGAGCTGTGAATTTGTCAATGACAAACTTTTCCCCTTTCTCTTCAATTGCTTGAACTGCAGCCAGTGTAAGGGGTTGCCAGTGAACACTATCTGAACCCCAGCTTCTACTGAAGTAGTCAGTGCAGACTCCAGGAAAGGCTTCACTCCAAAGACCACCACAGTGGTGGGTTCTGATGCAGGGTGAACAGTTCCCTGCTCATGCTGTTGTGTTGTGCACTCAGCCCATGTTCAGTCATGTCTGCATGCTGCCTCAGACCAGGAAATCTCTGCCTGGACTGTGCCTCAAAGTGCTTCTGAGAGTCCTGTTCTTCCATGTAAGAAAACACTTGCTCTGGGGAGCTGCCAGAGCCAGTGAATAGCAGCAGTCAAGTAGATGAACAGGGAACATTTTCCTCTTTCACAGCCAGGGTAGGATGGTGATGGAGCTAGATTGCTGCTAGAGTAGCTTGATGAAGGAAGAATGATTGTTGACCAAATCTAATCCCAGCCATCACACCTTTTACGCAGCTTTCCTGCATTCCTAGACGATGATGAAACACGAAAAAGGGAGAAATGTATGGTGATAGATGATAGCTGCCATTTCTCTTCTTTGTCTATTTGCCAGCATTAGGCTAACTGGGGCTTCATAAATCAGCTTTCCTGTAGATGTAGACATGGATCTGGCACAACCAAATTACTCCTTTATAGCAAAAAGACACAGAAAACTACAGAAATGTTTTTAAAACAATGCATGTAAGAATTTTAATGTACTAACTGCGTTATTATTACTCATAAGGAGTTGATTAGACAGTTTTTCCCCCTTAAAACTTGTTTAAAATTGAAATTGTAACTCTCATCTGAATTATACCCATGACTAATGCAACTGGAAAATCATTAGACAGATTTTTGTACAGTTCACTGTAGTCTTTGTATGAAGCTACATTTCTCCAGTCCAAATTCACTGGCTAATATATGAGGACTAAAGATATGTTTTATTAAAAACATGATCACCAGAGTAATTCCTTTTCTGCCAGTTTAATTGGAGTCAAATAAATGCAATTTTAACGTGCTTGCAAAATATTTTGTTAAACATTTTTCTGAATTTCTTGTAGTGGTGTAATTGTTTGCTGTCTAGGAGATATGTTGTGAAACATAATTAAATGACTACTTTTACAGTTTCTGGTTTTTTTATTTAATCAAATATGCCTGATACTAACTTCTTGTTCTTACATTCTTTTCACTTTCCCAAGGCTGAGTGTTTTGTTCTGACCTTCATGTTTTCAATTCTATTAAATCTACTTAGTATGAAATATCTGCATATGCTGTTGCACTTCAAATGCATTTATTCCTTCATTTTAACATTTGGTTGAATGCGTATTTGGCAAGTTCTTAAATCTTCGATTTTCGTACTTTGTTGACATAGCAGAAGGAGCAACTGCAAACATAAAAGGTTGCTAATCTGGTGGTAAATTTAGATATACAGCCCTCCATAGCAATTTTGCTCTCTGTCTTGTGGACTGCTGCTTCCCTGCAAGCTTTAATTTACCCAGAAAATTCAAGAAAAAATCTGAGCTTTGATTATCCATAAAAATCTTAAAAACCTGACAGTGCTAGCTGTTGTGTGTTATTGGTTTTGTTTTTCAAGTCTCTAACATGGTTGACATGGTGAAGTGATGAAATCCTTCCCAAATGAAGTAAGGGGCATCTTGTTCTTACTGTCATTTTTTTTTTAGGTATAAATTTTCAGTATGGAGACAGAAGTGTGCCTGCTTCATTTTCTGACTCATCAGCTCTCAGAATAGTCCAACAGATTTGTTTTTCTAATCCAAAGAGTGGGGCAGCAGAGGCAGAATACAGACCCACCTCTCATTAAGATCAAACCATGTCTGATATTTGTAATCCCAGAGAGTGTGGGAGTGGGCCCCACATTGCATTTTCTGCTCCACAATTTGATGAGATCATAAATACCCTTAAGGAAGAATGTGTTCCTGAAGAGGAATAAAGTGTGTTTTAAATGTGGACGGTGTCTTATTCCTTTTGTGGGGCTTGGAGAACACGTTTACAGGACCAGAACAAGGCATGGGGTGGAGGAGTTCTCTGCTGACTCTGCGCTTAGCTTTTTTACACAGGCAAGTTTGTGTTTCCTTTTCTTCTCCTTTTTTTCTTTTTCCCTCTTTTTTTTTTTTTTTGGTACACATGACTTGTAATGGCTTCATGACACTACAGGAAACAGTTCTTAGTTTAAAACCCCATGTGCAGACAAGCACATTTGGCAGTACTTCCCATGTGAAGTGCCCCTCAGCTGTGCTGCCAGGTGGCAGGAAGGTGTCCACAGAGAAACCCTCTCTCTGGCACTGTTGCTGCCTGACTTGCAGCCCATAAGCTCTGGGCTTGGCTTCCCTCGTCTCTCCCTCGCCTCTCCAGTCAAAGGGCTTAATCCATGTTATTTTTAGTTACTAGACTTGCAAATCATTCACAGATTTCCCCTCCAGTCTTGTATACCCAGTTCCTTCCTTGACATTTCCTCTTGGATATTGCATTGCTTTTTAAAAATAAATCTATCTAAAACCTCTCACATTTCCCTTCTCCACTCTTCTGTAAATCTGCCCTTCTGTCATAAGATCATCAGCCTCCCTCAAAACAGAAAAAGAAAATTGCTTGTGTAATCTCTGTGTCTTGCTGCACTGCTGTTAAGGCTGCCGGTGCTCTGCAAATCCAGTCTTTCCCTAGGCTGGCTCACCTTGGGCACTGCCTTGCCCCTGTGCCCTCTTTGAAGGGCCTGTCCAAACAGCTGCTCACAGTCTGTGCCAGTGGCAGTCGTGTCCTCTCAACCCCCCAAACAAGTTTCTGAGCAAGCTGTCAGCCCCAGGCGAGACTGAGCTGCAGTATCCGGCTTGGCTCATCACTCCACTTTGATTTCCCCCTCCCCAGCCCCAGACCTGACCATTTTCTGTCTTCCTGCAATGCTTCATCTCCTCTGCTCCAGACCTCATCTCTCCTTACTCCAGACTTTCGACACTCAGAGGTTTACTTGCTTCCCAGTGCTATTTTTTGCAGTGCCTTGTCCTCAGTGCCACAAAAAGAAGCTATCAACAGACAAAAATCAAGGAGATTGCACTGCATTAGACTGGTTTAAGAAGAAAGGAAAGACAGTTTCCAAAGCTAAAAGCTGTTTCCCATGTCTAATTTGAGCCTCACTGAATTAGAAATATAATATAATCAAGGTTTAAGTAGTACTAAAAGGGGTTTTTTTTCAGCTATTCTTTGCCTTGTTTTCAGAAGCTTTTAACTTTGAAGCTCTGTGAAGAAGAACTTGAGGGTACTGATTGATGATAGCGTGGACATGACCTGGCAATGTTCACTTACAGCCCAGAAAGCCAAATATGTCCTGGGCTGCATCCAAAACAACATGGCCAGCAGGGTGAGGGAGGAGATTCTGCCTCTCTGGTCTCCCCTTGTGAGACCCCACCTGTGCTGCACCCAGCTCTGAGGAGCCCAGGATAAGAAGGATGTGGACCTGCTGGGGTGAGTGCAGAGGAGGGCCATGAAGATGGTTACAAGAACAGAGCACCTCTCCCATGAGGAAAGGCTGAGGGAATTGCAATTGTTCAGCCTGGAGAAGAGAAGGCTTAGGGATGACCTGATTGTGGCCTTCCAATACCTGAAGGAAGCCCACAAGAAAGACGAGGAGAGTCTATTTAGAAGAGCATGTAGTGACAGGGAAAGGGGCAATGGCTTCAAACTTAGAGAGGAAGTTTAGATTACATATTTGGAAGGAATCCAAATTCCTTGGGTGAGGTGGTGAGGGTGGTGAAGCACTGGCACAGGTTGCACAGAGAAGTTGCAAATGCCCTGTCTGTGCAAGTGTTTAAGGCCAGGCTGGATGGAGCTCTGAGCAAACTGACCTAGTGAAATGTCCCTGCTCATGGCAGGGATGTTGGAACTAGATGATCTCTAAGGTCCCTTCCAACCCAAACCATTCTATGATTCTATTATTTTCTCTGTGAAATCATTATTTGTCACTCAATTAAAAAGCCAATTTCTTCTTGAATAAATGAGTACACAGGCAGTTTTCTGTACCAGTAGTGAGATCAATTGTTTAAACCATAGAGGGCTGTGTTTCTAACGAGAGTGAAAGCCAAAGTCCTTCTGGTTTAGAATAGAGATTTTTTCTAGGTCTTCAGAGGAAAACTCTGGACATCTTCAATTAACTGTGTTATTACTATCATCCTATTGATTACAGCTTATTTCTGCATGTATATTCTTTGAAATTAGGCAGGGAAACAGGTTGGTTGGTTTTCTCTTCCTTGCCCGTACCACAGGATACATAAATCAGGTATTAGCAGATTGTACCACTGTTTTTGATGATGAGTTCTTATCTTCTTTAACAAAATGTGGAGTACTGGTCTTATTTTTATTTTATGCTGTGGCAAAAATGGAAATTCCAGGTATTTTATGAGAAGTACATGCATGATAGAAATATCCCATCTAATGACACCCACTAGATCCCCTATGTCTAATCAGCTCCAAACTTGAAAAAGGTAGGGAATGTAACAAGAATTTAAAGAATGTCAGCAACATCATTATGTATCTTGATATTTTTTGTATAAATATTTATAAATATTTTTGTATAAATACCTTCTAAAGAAATTAAAAGCCACAGGGTAACAATGCAGAAAAGACCATAGCACAGCAGAGGACAATGCTTAAGAATCTGTATCTATCTCCCTAGTAGCTACTAAAGCAAGCAAATTAGTGACTTAGGGAGTATTAGAAGCATGAGAACATAGAGAATAGTTTGAGTTGAAAAACATCATTAAAGGTCATTTAGTCCAACCCCCTTGTAATGAGCAGGAACTGCTTCAACTTGATCAGGTTGCTCAGAGCCCTCTTGCATCTGACCTTCAGTTTCTCCAGGGATGGGGCATCTGCAATCTCTTTGGGCAACCTGTGGTAGTGTTTCACTGCCCTCACTGTAAAAAGCAACTTCCTTCGATCTAATCTGAATCTACCCTCCTTTAGTTTAAAACCTTTGCTCCTTGTCCTTATTGCCACAGGCCCTGCTAAAAAGTCTGTCCCCATTTCTTGTTGATTCCTTTCAGTTACTGGAAGGCTCCTCTAAGGTCTCCCTGGAGCCTTCTCTAGTCTCAGCCTTTCCTCATAGGAGAGAAGTTCCATCCATCTGATCCTCTTTGTGACCCTCCCCTGGACCCACTTAAACACGTCTATGTCTTCCCTGTGCTGAGGAGTTCAGGGCTGGATGCAGTACTCCAGGTGAGGTCTCACCAGGGGGAGTAGAGGGGCAGAGCCATCTCTCTATTGGCAGTGCAATTTATTCTACTTTATGCTCAGATCAAGGCTTTTCTAGGCCATTTATGCAGGGTGTTAGGAATGCATTACTTCCTAGTTTTTCTTTGCTTGTGTGTACAGCTTTTGCTTTCCCTGTTAAATTGTCTTTATCTCAACACACAAGTTTTTTAGCTTTTATCCTCCTAATTTTCTCTCTTGTCCCATTGGTGGGGGAGTGAGCAAGCAGCTGTGAGGGGCTTGGCTGCCAGCTGAGGTCAAACCTTGACACCTGTTAATCTACTCACATCCATTTGCAGTTTGCTTGTATGCCTCATATGAGCTGAGCAGGTATTTGATTTGCTTGTGTGTGATCCCAGTGCCTTGATTTGCAGGGAAAATATCTGTTTTTACAAAGGTGGAATGCTTTTTGTTGTTTTGTAAGCTGGTCAGTCTTAAAATGACATTGAAGAAGCCTGTTAGCCATCTACATGCTGTCTTCTTAGAAAATATTTTATCTTTGTGGTCTTCCCCATCAATAAGGATTTATGATTATAAAGTGGGAAAATAGTTACTGAAGGAAATTTTGCATCTGTAGTGATGATCTCTATTTTGATTTTAAAAAGATGATTCAAGTTCTCCTTCCTGACTTGTAGGCTATATTGAGAATGAAGTGGGTTTATTTTTTTGCTTTACATGTGACAGGCCATTATGATTTGTCTCTACATGTAAAAAACATTGTATTTCAGTTTTGCTGTGTGGGTATGCCTCAATTCTGTCAAGCATGAGCAAGACATGTAGGATATAAAATTCAGGTCTTGCCACTGTTATCTATGAATGTGGGCAATCTACAATGATTTAAAAGAAACAGAAAATAGAGTCAATAAGCCCTGTACATTGGTATGACATAAGTGTTTGTGTTACCCAAGGAGAAGGAAAGGATAGCAGCCACTCCAGCACAGAGGGAGTGTAATAGAGCAGGTGTCCTGCTGTGCTTGCTACAGATGTATCCTTAGTCACAGATCGACCATATCGATGTTTTTATTTCATTCTTTAACATGTGATTCCACATGCCCATAGTATCTTTTATGCTTGAGATAAACCATAAGAATATAGAGGCTGATCAACAAAATGCACCTTTGTGGTAAACTATGATTTTATTTCAGTTAAGGGCAAGGTAGAAGGGAGAAAAAAAGATAATATGAAAGATAGAAGGGAGGAAAAAAATAAGATAAAAGATAATAATTTCTAAATGTTATTTAGAATAATAACATTTTTCTAAAACATTGGAGATTTGGAAATTCATCTGTAGGTTTTTCTTCTGATAGCCTCTTTATTTTTAATACTATGTAATAAGTCATTTATTCAGATAACAAGGAAAGAAGCGCAATTTTATTTGTGTAACAGTTTTCCTTCATTTTAAATTTCCTACCCACCCCTCTATATGTTGCACCCATCATAAAACAGTTTCCTAGCTCAGTTGCTATTTTATTCTGTCTTTTCAATATATATTTGGGGTGCTATCTAAAAGGCTTTTGATTTTGTGCAGATGATACCTTGCTTAGGAACCAGTAGTTTTTAAGAAGCAAACCAAAGTAGTTAAACTTTGAAAAACTTTTGTAACTTGAATACAGTTCTTTTTTTTTTTTTTTTTTTCCCTAATAAAAACATGCATTGAGAATATTTTCAGCAATTTTACTTCTGGATACTGGATTTGTTTGCTGTTCTTTGGTCAGATTAGCTCTGTTTTTAATAACAGGTAGATAAATAGTTATCGCTTTCAGATTAAGATAATGAGGAAATTAAATTTTCCTCTGTAGACTTTGTTTGTATTTAAAATAACTGCTTCCATAGCTTATGTATTTTTATTTTTTTCAAGTTGCCCATTTAATTTCGGTAGAACACACAAATGAATTTGCTGACAGGAATCCATGAGGTAGGACAAGCTGATGCACCACGTCCTGGATTGGAAAGACCAAAGCTCAGCAGGGCTTTTTTATTTCCCCAGCTTAAATGGACAGATGTAATGATGGGCAGGGAGGGGACCATAAGAATTTCAAATGTCTTTTCCACAAGTAAACTGAGATCATCTCCAGCCCCTGGAGAGCAGGAGCTGAGGTTACAGCCCATCTGAGCCAGCCATGAAGACCCCCTGATCACTGGCCCAAGTCCCCCTTAGGGCAGCAGTGGCAGACTAAAGTAGCTTGATTTTTGCCTGGGGGGAGCCAGAAGATGCGGCTTCCCTGTCGTAAGTATTTCCTACCAAAGCTGTGCTCACAGGCTTGGTGTGGTGTGCTGGAG
>VYZP01067307.1:0-41992 GCA_013400635.1 Hypocryptadius cinnamomeus
CCTGTCCAGCCTGGCCTGGGGCACTGCCAGGATCAGCTGAAGCGTTCCCAGTGCCTCCTGGTTGCCCAGGTGCTGATCAGTGAGTCCAAGGCTGCACTCCTGATCCTGGAGGGTTTTCCCAGCCTGCTGGCTGCTGTGGGGCAGTGGAGCAGCAGTTTGGGAGCAGGAATGGCTGGGAGCTGTGCCCTTGAGCCAGGGAGGGGAGCAGGGAGAGCTGGGAGCTTCCAGCAGCCTGGGAGCGCCCCGGTTATTTTGGAATTTTTTATCTGCCTGTGCCTGCGTGTTTGGAGGATTTGGTGTTTGGAGCAGTGTGTGAGCAGGCTGGGAACGCTGCTGCTAAGATGTTCTGTTCCCTTGGCTCAGGGGGTGTGTCTGCCTCTCTCCCATCTTGCACCAGCTGGGAATCCTGGAAAGTATCTCCTGCCTCAGCCCCTGGGAGAGGAGAAGCATCTGAACGTCAGCCATGGGCTGCAGTGCCTGAACAAATGTAGGGAAGCTCATGATTGCAAATAGAAGTGTGAGCAAGTCACTCACAATTCGGTGAAGTTTGGGCATCTGTCCCATGGGTGATGCTGCAGCTGAAACTGAGTTTTGTTTTGATGTGTCAAAATGAGATTGTTTTCCCCCTGTTGCCAGCATGAGGGCTTGTCTTCGACGAGGAGTGCTGTGGAAAGCAGACTGATATAGTGGATTATTTTGCTGTGGTAATTTATGGTTTGTGTAGCCCTGCTGCTCAGGGCAGGATGCACGAGGACGGACTTTGGAGGAGAAATGCTGGAATGGAACTGGGAGTGGGGAGGAATCAGGCTGAAATTGGGAAGGAGGAGGGAGTGATGGGGTGTATTAGCCAGGTAATTCAGTTTATATCATATAGAACCAGTTTCTTCTGCTTATGGCAGGGAATAACTGATAAAACAGTGAAGACATTGCTAATTATATTGCACCTTTTGTTAATTAAAGAGGTGTGAACTGCTTGCTGAGTAAAATAGATCAGAGGGAAATTCAGAGTTTGTGATTTGAGGTTATCCCAAGCTCTATAAGTTAAACACTTTAATGTTTGGTTGGGTTTTTTTCCCAGTATGTGTTTTTTTTAGAGTTTGGGCAAGTACAGAATAAACTAAAAACCAGACACAAACCTGTTTCAGTGTCTGTATTTAAAGCAGCCACAAATATTTATTTGTTTTACTCCAAAGCTTTTTCATAGTTTTCTCTTTGTCTGTGCAAATGATCTTTTGAATGGCCTGAACAGACCAATGTCTATTAATACTTGGATTACAACACAGTAAATTACAACACAGTAAATGCTAATTTATTTTTTTTTTCAAGAGTACAAAACATTATTTCCGTGTATTCAGTTCCTAATGTTTTTCTGAAGCCTTGCAGTCAATGGTGTCAATGCAGAGCTTGGTCTGTGCTGCTCTGCTCTTGAGGACTTGTGGGAATTTTGTAAGGGTGGAGTAGAGTAGTTTGTGTCCTACTTCAGGCTTTTCTTTGTGCACAAGTAACTGGAATTTTAGTATCTCCCATTCTGATGTGATTATTCTTTGGAGCTTTGGTATGTTTTGACCATGAAAATAAAAACGAGTCTTAAAAGGGTGGGATAATTTAGGTTGAGAGGGCCCTCTGGAAATCACCTCCTCCAGCCCCCCTTTTTAAAGCAGGGCCAACTTCAAACATATCATGCTTTGTTCTTGCTCCTGCTAAAATTAGTTTGAGGAGGAGTATGTTAATGTGGCAGGGTATGGGTTGTTTCGAGCTGCTGCTTTCATTTCTGGTTCACTCTTCAGCTGAGCTTTTTCACTACATTATCATTTCTAATAATGCTTTAAACTTGGGAGGACTTTCTTTTCTAGAACTCTGTTAAAAAAAAAAAAATCCATGTGTCATTTCACCACAGGGAAAATAAATACCAGTAATTTTCTAGCAGTTCTTTACTACATCAACTCTAAATGTAAACTTAAAATTTTCTTATTTGCCCTTTTTCCTTAGCATTGATTTTTTTGGCTAAGAGGTACTTTTCTTAAATTCTTTTATCCTGGGTTGCTTTTGGCAAGTGAATTGCAGGTAGTTCAGAATAAGAAATGAGAATATTTGTTCAGAAGTGGGTGATTGTTGGGGCTTTTTTTGATAAGCAAAGTATATAATCCTTTTGAGATCTGCACATTCCCACCTATTACATGCAGTCTGTTGAATTGTGGCCCTGATTTGAGTACAGTTAGACATTTGATTAATATCCATTTAATGCTTTTGTAGACATTTCACATGCTTTATAAATATTTCCCTAACTTGCATATTCAGATATTTATCCAAACATAATTGCTATGGGCTTTCCTGCGGAGAGGCTTGAAGGAGTGTACCGGAACAACATTGATGATGTAGTAAGGTAAGGCTTTCTTTTTCTTTTCCTTAACTTATAAAACTTTGAATCATCTTTTCTACACTCATTTATGTCCTGCTGTGTGTTCTGACTTGTAGAAATGCTGAGAGTTTTTGCATCTTGTAGATGTTGCCTTAATAGCTATCCTGAAAAATGTTGGAAACAACAAAAAATGGGCAGGCTGCTGTTCTGGGTTGATCTCAAATACATATAATCTGCTTTTTTAATGGGAAAATTTGACTGCAGTAAGTTGTGTTGTAGTAAAAAGAGGTTATTTACTTATAGAAAGACATCAATCCAGTGGCTCTCTTCAGTGTCAAGAGTTTCCTCTGGTAACTGATGGTATTTCAGGATAAGTTTGCCCTTATCCTTTCTGCAGTCCATAAATGAAGTGCTTGATTAGTAACTTTTGATTTCAAATGGTAAATGCAGTAAACATTTGTTTCAAATAGTAAATTTGAAACGTGTTTCAAATAGTAAATGTAAAAGTAAATTATGTTAAATAAAGGCTTTTACATTTGGTTGTGTTGAATAATTATGGACAAGGAGAAAGATGACCTAAAATCTGTTACTGCTGGTAAAAAGCCCCTATAGATTGTAATTTTTAACTTCAGATGAAGTCATTATTCTGAACTGCTGGCTACAATTGAGGAAGAGGTGGGGAGTGTTGTAGGAACACTGTTGTAATTCATTTAGTTAAAACCCTACCTGGAGAGTGTGAGAAGTTGCATTAAAAACCAAACACTTGGTAGAAGTCACCTAAAATGTTTGTTTTAGGGTTGTTTTAGGGTTCAGAGTTGTGATTTTTTTGAAAAGTGGTGCTTTGAGAGGGATCTTTGAGAAGATCATTTGAAGAGAGATCATTGGAGAGGGATCTTGGAGAGAGATCATTTGAAGAGAGATCATTGGAGAGGGATCTTGGAGAGAGATCATTTGAAGAGAGATCATTGAAGAGGGATTTTGGAGAGAGATCATTTGAAGAGAGATCATTGAAGAGGGATTTTGGAGGGAGATCATTGGAGAGGGATCTTGGAGAGAGATCATTTGAGAGGGATCTTGGAGAGAGATCATTTGAGAGGGATCTTGGAGAGAGATCATTTGACGAGAGATCATTGGAGAGGGATTTTGGAGGGAGATCATTTGAAGTGATGAGCTCAGTTGCTCCATGAGAGACTCGGCCTTTGGGCTGAGGGATCATGCAGGAAGGTTTTCAGGGAAGGTGTTGGGTGTGTCTGGGCAAGGAGGTGCTTCTCCCAGCTGGGAGGTGCCACAGGGAGTGTCTCATAGTTGTGCAGAGTGTTCCCACACAGCATTCTCCTGTCTGAACTGGAGAGACATGGGTTTGATGGATGGAGCACTCCGTGGATACAGGACTGGCTGAGTGGCTGCAGGCAAAGTGGTGTGGGCAGCAGCTCGTGGTCCCTGTGGAGGCCAGGGACAGCTGGGGTCTCTGAGGGGCTGGTGCTGCTCAGCAGCTCTGTGGGTGACACTGACAGAGGGATTGAGGCACCCTCAGCATGTCCAGTGGTGACACCGAGCTGTGGGTGTTGGTCACACGCTGGAGGGAAGGGATGGATCCAGAGGCACCTGGACAGGCTGGAGGGCTGAGCCTGCACCAACCTCAGTGAAGTGCTGGTGCTGCCCCTGGATCAGGGCAACTCCCAGGATCAATCCAGGGGATGAGCAGCTGGAGCAGCCCTGGAGAAGGCCCTGGGGATGCTGGGGGTGAGAGCTGGGAGCCAGAACCCCCCCGTACCCTGGGCTGAGCCCCAGCGTGGGCAGCAGGGCAGGGGGGGATTCTGCCCCTCTGCCCCTGTGCTCAGGTGAGACCCCACCTGGAATTTTGGTGCCTCCAACATAAGGAGGATGTGGAACTCTTGGAGCAAGTCCAGAGGAGGCCACTGAGTTCTGATTGGGCTGGAGCCATGGCAGGGGTGGCACTGCATGGACTTTAAGGTCTTTTCCCACCCAAACTATTCTGAGATTCCATGATCCTGCAGTTGTTGGCAGGCAGAACTAGAGCTGCAGGAATCTCCATGGGGATTGCACCCAGGTTGGGACAGAAGTGAGCTGAGCTCCTCCATTCCCACCCTGGGAGGACTCACAGCCTCACCTGACAGTCAGTGCTCTGGAGGCAGTGGCTGCCTGCACAGCTGCACTCAGCTGGGCTCCAGGGGGTTGGTTTTGCATGTTCCACTGTCATGACGAAAATCACCATCCACAAATAGCACTGAGTGTGTCAGAGCCTGGAGCTGAGCTGGCTGGGGGAGGTGCAGTGCCTGCATTCTCTGCTGCCCTGGTGAGCAGGGGCATTATTCCCATGTTAGATTAGATATTGGGAAGAAATTCTTGGCTGGGAGGGTGGGCAGGCCCTGGCACAGGGTGCCCAGAGAAACTGTGGCTGCCCCTGGATCCCTGGAAGTGTCTGAGGCCAGGTTGGATGGGGCTTGGAGCAATCTGGGATAGTGGAAGGTGTCCCTGCCCATGGCAGGGGTGGAAGGAGATGAGCTTTAAATACCTTCCAACCTAAACTATTCTGTGATTTATCCAAAGTCCAGCCTTTGCCCCTGTCCCACAATTTTCAAAGGTGGAGTTCATCAGGGACTGGATATTACATCAGCTTCACGAAAAGGTGCTTCTGACTGCTGGGAAAGAAAGCTGGCTGGAAATGTGGAGTTTGTAGCTTGGAAGGGACCTTAAAGCCCATCCAGTGCCACCCCTGCCATGGGCAGGGACACCTTCCACTGTCCCAGGCTGCTCCAAGCCCCAGAGTCCAACCTGGCCTTGGGCACTGCCAGGGATCCAGGGGCAGCCACAGCTGCTCTGGGCACCCTGTGCCAGGGCCTGCCCACCCTCCCAGCCAAGAATTTCTTCCCAATATCTCATCAAACATGGGAATAATGTAAATAAATATTGATAGGCAGGAGTCTTTGAAGGCCCTCTTGCATTCACAGCCTTGATTTCAGTAGCTTCTGGATGAAGGAAAATACATTTTAGTGGTTGAGTAGGTAGATATGTGTAAATTAGATCTTAGTACTGGAATGCCTATATAATTATCAAGCTGTCCATAAACACTGATCAAAAGGAGCAGTGATCACCTAAAAGCATCATCAACCAAATTAAGATAAGCAGAGATGTAAATTAATTTGCTGCAGGGAACTGGATGCTCAAGTATTATTACATTTGTTGCCTTCTCTTTTTAAACAAGAATAAAATGTGATCATGCAGCATTCAGCATGTTGCAGTCCTCATCTGCTCCAGTCATCTTTTATTGGGGAGTTTTTCCCCAAGTGCTTTTTATGCAGAAATCCAAGGTGCTCGAGCTCCTGAGCAGTTGGTATTGAGCCAGGATCCAGCAGTGGGCTTGTTCTGAATAGCTGGTACCCTGACAAATTCCAGGCTGATGCTGGGTGAGAAGTACAACCTGCACTGCTGGCTGTCTCCTGTGACTGACACTTGGAGAGGTTTTGGATGGAATTTTGTCCTTAAAAACATCCTTGCCTGGAAGCTTATACTCCACTGTGTGGATATTCCTGGAAAAGCAGAGCCAGCTCTCCTGACCCTCTGGTGTGTGTTAACAAACAGGAACATCTCCTGAAACAATCCCTGTGTCCACCATCTTCCTGAGGCTCTCCAAAGCTGCCAACAGGGGCACCAGTGGCACTCATGGATTCTTTTTCCTGCTGCACTTGGAGTTTCACACTCACATCTGTTCCCATTTTAGTGCAGGCCTTTAACCACAGAGCTGTTCTAGGTTCTTCTGGAATATTATGACTGATAACCAGAGCTTGTTTTTGCTTGAGCTTTCCAGGATTTTAGCAGCTAGTGTTTCTTTTCAATTTGAACAGCATGTTCTGTCATGGCTAATTAAATTCCTTCTGGCTGATGTGCAGATACACACTGTTGATGATGTTAAGTGTAAACATTTGCATGTTTTTTCTTCTTGCACATTGCCAGGTGACACATCATATATAATCACAGCAGTTCTGATGAATCATGCTTGCAGTTTGGCTCGCCGAGGCTTGTAGGGGAAGTTTGTGTTCCAAAGTGAGCATGGAAATGAAATGAGTGTGAAAAAGTGGAGTGGTCCTCCTTCCAAAACCCACAGTATCACTGGGACAGACTTCAGTGGCAAATAAAAAAAAAAAAATCTGGGGTTGAAGTGAATGATTCTGGCTGGAACTGGAACACTAGAGTTACTTTACCTGCTTTTCTTCCTTGTGGCAAAATATTTGGCATAGGTGATTAAATAGGAAGTGTTTCCAGGTACCTGGTGTGATCAGTGCTTTCTGTTTGAAAATAACCAAGCCTTCCTCAGCTTCTTACAGTGACCTGCAGGTGGTTTAGGAATCAGGAAATCAGTCCATGTACAGTAAATATTTCAGTTTCAGGTGAGACCTTTCTTCCCTTAGTTGCATTAGTGGTGTTATCCATGCTGTTGAAATATTTGGAGGAATGAAGTTTCCAACACTCTGCCTCCTTGATTTTTGGGATTGGGAATGCAGAACTGCACATGCTGGATACTGCTTTAAGGGTGCTGCAAATTAAGGTCAATATTATTCAATGTATATTCATGCATTTTTTTTTTTTTCTCTTGAAGGTTTTTGGATTCAAAGCATAAAAACCATTACAAGATATACAATCTGTAAGTATGCTCTTAAAGATACATTCTCCAAAATAATGACTTCTAAAAATAGCTGAGGAGTGCAAGTGGCTTGTTGCTGTCCTGAAGCAGAGCTGGAGATGTTTTGCACATTTCTTAAAACAATTAAGCCTGATTGAGAGCACTGGTACTTCATTTAGTGGAGCTGAGTGAGGTTAAATGAAATGCTGGTGTGTATTCATGTTACTTGAACGCTTTTAAATGACTTGGCATCCATCCCATCTGGAGCTTGGGCCATGTGATTAAAAAGTGAAAAGTAATTCACAGCAGGCTTTCTGTTCATGTATTAATGTCCAGTTGCCAAATGAATATTTTCCTATTTTTTTCTCTATTTTAAATCAAACTGCATTGGTACCAAGGCTCTGTTTGCTTCCTCCCTCGTCTTGTGTGTCCCTGTTTATTACTTTTAAAAAGCTGTTGGACCAGTTGGTGGTGGTTTGACTTCTCTGAAAATTTAGTTCTGCAGAAAGCTGGTACTGTTACAGGAATTTTCTGGTTTTGATTTTTTTGGGGGTTTTTGTTGCTGTTCCTTCATCTAATTTATTCATTAGCTTAGACTAATTTCATTTGTATAAATGACTTAGTGATGTCGAAGAGTTGTGGTTTTCCTACCCCTCATTTTTTTCCTAAAAATCCAAGTTGAAGATTGACTCTCTGAACTGTTGCAGCTTTATTATTTTTTTAATGAATATGTTTTTAAATATATACAGTTAATAGAAAAATTACTGTAGTACTGAAATGCATGACATGGTAATCTGTCAAGTCATTAAAACAAATATTTAAAAATAAGGATTTAAATCTGCCTCTAAGTTAGCTAAAGGATTGTGCATCAATTTTCCCTGATATTGGAGAGAAGTGACAGTAGAAGCTGAGGAACCTTCCAGTGGTCATTGAAGTTGTTGTGAGGCAGAAAAAGATACATAAAAAGAAGAGACACTGGTCACCTTTCATAGAGTTCAGTAGCAAAATGAGATTTTCCAGCTTAGGAAAATCAGAGTGTCATCCTTTTAATAGCTGGATACAATTTCTGGGTGGGAAGGCCAGTGCTTCCCAGAAGAGCTGATGGCTCCTTGGCATGGAGGTGCAGGTAGAGGAGGTAACTCCTGGCTCTCTGCCTTTGGAATCTTCTGGAGCTCAGCAGATCTGGATCATTTAAACTCAAACTCCCCTGGTTCATCCCTCCCCCCCAAAGCCTCCTGGCAGCCCCTGCTTGTTCTGAGCAGCAGAGCAAGGGCAGCTAAAGCCACTCTCCTGCTGCTGCCTGGGGCCAGTGCAGCTGTCACCTGCTGGGAAGGTGGCTTTGGTGTCCCTGACAGGGCCTGGGGTGTGCTCAGCCCCTTGTTCCAGTGTGGCTCTAGAGCTGCCAGGTAACAGCCAGAAAGGTTTTTTGTCAGAAAGGAGGATTTTAGGAAGACTGATGAGCATCTTTTCAAGTACCACCTGCCTGAGGAGCTCCTTGCTAAGTTTCCACTTTGCTGTCTGCCAGCTGCTTCATTTTACTGTAAAAAAGCACAACTCAGTCCCCCAGCCCTGCACAGGAACAGCTTTTTAAAGTTTGTAAGTGAGAAGAGCAGTGATGACACAAATGCATTTGGCATTTCTGTTACTGCTCTGTGTGTTTTCAGCTGTGGAAAAAACTTGTCCAGGTGTGCCAAAGGTTTTGTCTTCAGGTTCCTTATATAAAAATCTGTTTCCTTGTTGTTAACTGCAAAACAATCACAGATGAATCTTGCTAGAATTACTTTATTCATCCTCAGATGAAAAATTTCAGAGGATAAAACTATCTGGAGATATCTTAGTGCTTATGCAGGCAAAATTCATACACATAAAATGCCATCAGGTGAATTGTGGCAAGGCTTGGTCAGGAGATGGGAAGGAATTGCATCCATCAGGTATTCCAGAGAACTCCATTTCTTCAGATTAAGCTGATCCTTTGTAAATAATGATCTATTGTCTGTGTTTCAAAGGAGGAGGTGGGAGTTCAGAGGAGTTACATGATTATAGTCAGAATTATTTCAAAATCTGTCATGGGATTTGAGTTCCCTTAAGGTAGCTGTTCCATGAGGTTGATAATAATGTGTGTATTGAACAGTTTTATCTAAAAGGATTTAGAGATTTTTCTGAAACTATGTCACTTATGCCCCATCCTCACATCTTGGCTTTTAACTTCCCAGCAGTTTGAGCAGTTTAATTTTCTTTCTTGTGTTGCTTCTCTCTTGTTTGCCTTTGCTATTTCTTCAGTATTCTCCTTAAATCTGTTTTAAATCTCCTTAAATCTCCTTTAAATCTGTTCTTCCACTTGGCTCTCCTAACTTCCCATGCTGACAGATTGTCACCTGCCCTGGTGTAATCATCTCCATCTTCTCCAGTGGGTTTCCTTGAGCTGTCCTGCAGGCAGGTGGTTAAAGGAAGGAGCTGTGATGAAAATGGGGATTTTCTGTGCTTGCTGTGTCCCTGGGGCTGGGCTCTGGCAGAGGAAGCCCCAAGTCCTGTCAGCAGTGGCACCATGACTGCTGGTGGCTTTAACCTGGCAGCACTTTGCTTCTGGGTTGCTTTAAACTCACTTTAATCCTAAGGAGGATCCTAAGAACAGCCAAACCCCTCCTTAACCCCAAAAATTCCAAAAAATATTCAGATTTCATCTGGAGATCTGATGCTGTTTGAGTTACAATAGTGTTTAAAACCCTACCCTGAATGCATTTGAAGCATTAAGCCCCAGCAGTATCCCCAGAGTGTGTGTTGGTGCGATTTCTGCTGCAAATACCCACAAATTCAGTGCAGCTGAGCCAGGAGCTCTGCATTGCTTGTGTTCAACCATTGCTTGTGTATCCTTGGTATCAGCAAAACTATTTTTTAATCCCTCATGGTATTCTACTCACTGATACTCTCTCAAAGTTCCAAATGTGATGGTTTTTCTGTCCATTTGTGGATTTTTTAAATGTTTTGAAGGCTTTCATCTCTTACTGCCCATTTGAGCTGGGTGTTTCCTTAGAAGGAAGCAGAAAACTTTCCTGGATAAGATGCTTTGTGGTAACTGCTTTGCTTCCCAAGTTCCTGTGCTGCTGGCTGCTCCATCCCCCTTGGATGGACTTCCAACATCCAGCTTCTCTTCTCAAAGGCCCCAGTGCAGAGAATATTTTTGGGAGTCTCCTCTGCCAGTTTAACCTGGTCATTCCTGACCCAGAGGAAGTGTCAGCAATGTGACTGGAGCTGTGAAAGCTGCCAGGCTTTTCCCTAGCAGAGGGTAGAGCTGAGAAGGCTCTGGAATTCAAGGAAAGGGAAGCCCTGAGAGCATGTGCAGCCCCAGCAGAGCTGCCTGTGGCTGTGTCATGGGCAGAGCTCAGGGCAGCGCTGGGAGGCTCCAGTTACAGTCACACAAGGAGCAGCCCGAAGGTTTGTGTGTCTGAAAGTGTCAGCTAAGCTCCATGTGGCTCCAGAGGCTGCAATCATAACACACCTGGGAAGCAGAGATGAGTTCATAGCAGTCCTGAAACTGGTGTGGGAACTGGAATCCTGTGAAGAGCACAGGCTGTAATCAGAACTGAAGATCTAGGTGTGATTTGCCTGCTGAAATGACTGCAGCAGTTGTGTTTCAGCCTGGTGTCCTCTTTCATAGAATCCCAGAATGGTTTGGGTTGGAAGGACCTTAAACACCTTCTTGTTCCACCCCCCTGCTGTGGGCAGGGATGCCATTCTCTTGGTCAGGCTGCTCAGGTCCCCATCCAAGCTGGTCTTGGCAGGATTTGAGGCAGGATTGTTCTCAGTTTTCCTTTCTGAACTGCACTCTACTCACATCATCTTCCCCACAGGGAGCAGCTCCAAGGGAAATTCTGGAGGGTGTCCACTCTTGCCTTCTTTCCCCTTAGCCCAAGATCTGATCTGGTTGTTCCTTAGGGTGCTGGTTTGGCTGGTTTAGAGCCCAGCTGAGGGGTTGTTTGTGTCTCATCACTGCTGTTTATCCCTGGGTAAGGCACATCCAGAGTGGTTTGCTGTGGTTTTGTCTAGCTGGAGAGGGTCTCTGTGAGTGGGGAGAGGCTGGTGCAGCTCCAGAGCCTTCAGAAATGTGCTGCAAATACCCACAAATGTAGTGCAGCTGAGCCAGGATTGTGTTCAACCATTGCTTGTGTATCCTTGGTATCAGCAAAACTATTTTTTAATCCCTCATGGTATTCTACTCAATGTGCCATTTCCCAGGTCTGAGGGGGAACCTGGCTGCCTGGCCTTCAGGGGTCACTTAAATTCAGGAATCAATGCCAAGTGGCAGAGCAGTGCCACGATCTCTGCTTGGTACAAGTGATCTGTGATAATATTAGTGGGGTTTGTGGTGGATGTCCTTGTGATCCCCGTTGCTCTGAGCACCCACAGTGCTGCTGAGGCACCCTGAGCTGTGTCCTGGGTTCAGCAGCCCTGCATGAAGGTCACAGCTGTCTGCTCTCCAGGTGTTTGGCAGCACAGAGCTGCTCATGCTCAGGGTTAGAAGGTGAATCTCAACTCATACTTGCGTGAATTGAGTCACACTGACTAAAACATAGCCATGGACTACAATTACCAGAGGGTAAGTATTTGCCTTTCAGCTTTCAGTAAAATAATTCACTTTTTAGTAACCAGTCTGCTGCAAAACAGTTTTTTTGTTTTTCTGTAACCTCTAGTTTTAAATCATAAAGGTGATGGGCATGCATGATTTTCCAGGGTGTGACAGATGCTGGGAGTGCCTCAGAGACTTGTCTTGAACTCTTGTCTGTTTTTCTTTTTCAGATGTGCTGAAAGACATTATGACACCGCCAAATTTAACTGCAGAGGTACGTTTTTACTGCCTGATGTGTGTTCTCTTTAAACCTCAGTGAATGAAGGCCTAAAGGAGGAGCTGATGAATAGTCATGTAGGAGATTTGGGCACAAGGAATGATGTCAGATTGCTTTGAGTCATTGGAAAAACTTGCTATATTCTTGATGCTTTCAAAAAAGTGTGTTCCTGACAGTTAAAGATCAAGATCTACTAAAAAGTCTACAGTTGCAAAAAAATTTCTGCAGAAAGTTTCAGTTCAGTGAAGTACAAATTCCATGTACAATTTACACATGAGGCTCAGAGGAGTCTGGTTTTTATGAAGGGTGGAAATGGAGAACATTTAAACCATTATCACTATGTGTATAAAGCAACTTTGGGAAGATTAAAAAAAATATTAATTCCTTTGTGATGTCTCTTAGAGATGAGCTGGGTCTTGCACACTCTGCAGAGCTGCCAAAAGCAGTGGGGAATCTTTCAAGGTGCCTTTTGACCTTGTGAGTGGATACTGATGTAGCTGTTGTGTCAGAATTACCTCCACAGGTGATAAATAAATGCAGATTTACCTTTGTTCTTTGGGCAGAGGAGCATTTCTTGCTCAGAAGTTGCAGTTCCTATGCTTCAGATGAGGGTAGATGAGGAGTCCTTGTGCCTATGGAATCGTAGGAGATGAACAAATTTTGGGCTTCTTCTGCATCGTAGCAATGGCTCAACTTCTATTTTTCATTATTATTATTTTAAACCATCCATCTAGTTATGGAAGAGGGTTTAGAACGTGACCAAAATGTAATTGGCTGCTTTAATGTCTGAATATAGAAGGACTGAAATTGTCTTGTTGAAGTCGTCAGCGCTTCTGATTTGCTCTCAGGATGTTGAATGACAGTGCCCTGAAACCTCACTCCATACTCACCAGCAAGGAAAAAAGTATTTTAGGATCTGCTTGAGCAGTGCTTTGGGGAAGAAGAGAAGAGGACATGTTCTAATATGGCCACAACATATGTTTGCTTGAGTTTCTGCTTTCTGATACGGGGGTGCTCAGCTCCCTTCGCTGTCAATCCCAGCCCCAAATGCTGTTTGTGACAGCACCTTTCACAGCTCCTCTGCACAAGACATGCTGCATTTGTTAATTTTCATCCCCGCATTTGTTAACCTCAGATAACCAAATCGGTGACTCAGGGCTTCCCTAAGCAGAGGAACAAAAGTTGTACTTGAAAATCTCCTGAAGTGAACTGACTGCAAAGGGAACTTCTGATTGTACTGAGCATGGAACACCAGAATAGTTCATTATTCACCCAGGATGATCTTGCATCGCATTAAACCCCAAACACTGAAAGCTCTTCATCTTCTTTGGGAAGTAGCTTTGTGTCCATGGTTTTTCCAATTTCTGAAATCCTGCCGTGCTGGAATTGCCTTCTGCTTTGCCACAGATTTTCTTTTTTTAAACTCTTGTATGTGCTGTGGGATTCTTCTTGCAATGTGTAGGGGCTGGGAGAGGGAGCAAGCAGGATTATTCTCCATTGTAAGGAATCAAAATCCATGGAGGAGCTACACCTTCTCAAGGCCCTGCTCAAGACTGTGCAGCTTAATGTTTCCTTCCTCTTAATCCCTGAATACCATCCCAGGGCACCCATTTCATCTTCTCACTCCAGCTTTGAAGAAAGTATCACAAATTTTGCCTTCGATTCAAATCTTGGAGAGCATCTTTAGCATCCTGTGACTGCTTGAGAGTTTTCAGGCTGTTCTTTCAGGACTTCTTTACTCCCCTTTTCATGGAAACCTTGCTGGCTGTAGTTGTGATAAACTCAAAGCTGTACAGACAAATTTGCTGCATTTTTGCATCTTCCTTTCTTAGGGATTTCTAAATAAATTCCATCTTTAAGTTCACGTAAAACTTTGGGGATCATCTGGGGAGCCTTTGGATCTTCCATCTGGAAGAGTTTGTGTGTTCGTGTTTGTGAACATGGGTTGCCTCTTTAGCAAAGATTATTCACTTTATCAGCCTCCCCATTTGTTCTGGGAGATGAAGAGAGCAGTCTGTCCTGTGAGTGAATAAAGTTGGTGATCCCTCCAAAAGGCTGTGGACTTGTCCTGCTGTCCTTCAGCAGTTCCATAGCTCCATCCCTCACTTGTGCTCTTGGAGTCCTTGGGGATTCATCAAAAGGAGCCTTGCATGTGTGACTACAGAGTGGTGCTTATGAAACCAGTACAGAGACTTGCCAAAAAAATGAAATGTCTTCATTTTTAGCCCAGAAAAGGAAATGGTGTTTCTAGCTGAGAATTTTGAAGTGAACCAGAGTTGTGTTTGTAAGATCCCAAGACTGTGGATGGAGAATTGGGGTTCACTTCATCAAGTGCTGTTCTGCTGAAACCAGAACATTGTGTGTAGTTCTGCTGGTCAGGGTGACATTGTCTCTCATCTGATCTGAGGTGGGAGAAGTTTGGGTGCTTCTCTCTGCTTAGTGCTTATTTTTAGCTCTCTTGAGTTTTCTTGCATTTCCTGCATCACTTGAAATTCTTTTTATCCCTAGATGGAAAAGTGTGTGTGAGTACACCCATATCAGAAAGGACAGCATTGTTCAGTGCTTTGTGATTCTAAACCCCACAAGCATTGCCAGTGCCTTACCTGAGATTTCTCTCCCAGTTATAATTTTTGAAATATGGAAATGGCAGGTTTTTGTTTCACAAGGCCTTTGAGCAGATTCATTGAGACTTTGTTCCCAGTGTAGACCCAGCCATGTTCAGTAATTTTTCAGCAAAGTTCCTCAGTGACTGAGGTCTGGCCTTGTTCTCTCTCAGCAGGTAGTTTAATTATTGCTGGAGTAATGGCTTTTCACAAGGTTATTCTGTGTGCCAGCACGCTCTTAAATTCTGGAGAATTCATGTTACAGAGCCTGTGCAGCTCAGCTCAATAGAGGTGTGAAATAGTTGCTCCATGGAGCAGGATGCCTGCTTACAGATTAATGGACAAATGTCTGCAGTGCTTATGATACACTGAATAATACTGGAATTAAAAATACATACCAATATGTGAGATGGGGTGGTGAATAACTTAATTTTTACATTGTCACAAAGGTGACCTGAGCTTGCTTTGCCTTTTGAGGTTCTGATGAACTCCTCCTTCTCCCTGCAGTTGCACAGTACCCTTTTGAAGACCATAACCCACCACAGTTGGAGCTGATCAAACCTTTTTGTGAAGATCTTGACCAGTGGCTAAGTGAAGATGACAATCATGTGGCAGCAATCCACTGTAAAGCTGGAAAGGGACGAACTGGTGTAATGATTTGTGCATATTTGTTGCATCGAGGCAAGTTTTTAAGGGCCCAGGAAGCCCTAGATTTCTACGGGGAAGTAAGGACCAGAGACAAGAAGGTGAGCTGTTGCTGTTCTTCTGTCCCTCTACATGTAACTTGCTGCTTTTTCCTCCTTGAGATCCGTTTGATGCTCAAACCCTTTAAGTTGTGTTGTCTGATTTAGCTCCAGTAGGATTGGAGCAGTGCAGTTGGAAATGGAAAAGCTTTAGTCACAACATTAAACCTGATTTTAACATGTCCTGTCCAAGAAGACCTGGGCAGTTGATTTTAAATGGCTTTTTTAGCACTGTTCTGCTGCCTGGTGCATCAGAAGGGCAGTGAACTTTCTCATTCAGCATTTTCAGCCCAAATGAGAGATTGTTCCAGCTGATTTTTGCCTGGATGAATGAGTTGTTCATCTCCTCAGGTTCCCTTCACTGCTGTGGTAGGGTTTGGAGGTGCATAGGGGAATATCCCAACTGGAAGGCCCTTATTGTTGGATGCCCCTTGTCTGTAAAGGGTAGTTAAGGACCTTTCTGGCAGGGTTAGCCTCATTAATGAGAATTTAACCTCCTTACTTGAAATTTTCTCCTAAGATGATAAGATGTGACTGTTAAGGTCATTTTAGCAAGTTTCCCTGCTTATCTCCATTATTTCCCTGAGTGTGTTGGTTGAGCATCCCAGGGGGATCATCCCTGCAAGGCATTTTCAACCTCCTGAAGCACAGAGCTCTCCCTGTTCCTAGAGTATTTACACAAAGTATTAATTTCAGTGTGTTGGTCTCCAGTAAGAAGAGCTTTGTGTCTGAAGGCTCTTGAGAGCATAAATGTCACATGAAGAATTTTAGAATTTGGCTGTTAATCATTGGAAGGAGTAAGAAACTCCTCAGCCTTCTCTGCTGACAAGGTGGAGCTGTTATTCCATGTACTGCTGAGTTGGTTGTGGTGTCATGCTGGAGTGGAGACAAGGTCAAGGTTTCCCATCAAAACTTTGTGGCTTTTGGTAAAAGTGCATGAGAGAGGCTAGGAATGAGCAGTGTGCTGAATAAACAGAGTAGATTGCTGCTGCTGATAAGGGTTATCTGCAGAGCTGGGTAAAGCAACATGAAAGCTACAGAACTGAACAAATACACAGTGAAATGCTGTGCCTCAGTTTCCCTTTGTGAAAAGAAGGTTGTATTTCTGCAAGTTGGGGATAAGGCCAGTTGGGTGTTTATCAGTACCCCAGGGGTACCTTGGGCATCTTGGAGGGGAGGGAGAACTCAGTAAACAGGAGTAGGGAGAGCCTTGTTTACCTGACTGTAAAATACTGTCTGTAACCAGCAACTTGTTTTGCTTTCAGTGGCTCTACTGCAAGAGTTGACTTTTTTCCCTTCCCAGCTCCACTTGAGCCTGGTTATCTTGATGTGGCCAGTGGGCAGCATGTGGTTCACATAATTCTTCAGTAGTGTTTATAAACAGGTATTCCAGTGCAGGTTTCTGGAGCCCTTTCTTCCCTTGTGGCCCATATTTCAGTGTTATATGTCAAGTGCTGCTCTCTGATTTGATATTTCCCCACACCTTTGTATAACTGACTTCCTCAATTCAAAGTCAATGAGGCATCAAAAGAGCTGTTTGCACAAAGGGACAAGCAAATGCCTTTTTTCTTTCTTTTTGGGCCAGCATAGATATGATAAAGGAAAACTGGCTTTAATAGGAACCAGATTTTCTTGGTTTAAAGCAAAGACAACTTTGCACCTGTAGCTGCTGAGAGCAGCCCAGCTACAATCACTGCTGCCATTAATGCTCACAGCAGAGTGCTGCTGCGAGGGCTCAGGCTGTGCTGGCAGGAAGTGTGAGTCTAATTGCATGAGGAAGTATGACTAATTGGTCAAGAGCACAGCCCTGAGTACTTCTGGAGCCAGCTTTTCCCAAGTGCCTGCTGGGAGAAGCAGCTCCAGGGAGGCCTTTGCACCATCAAGTGAGAGTTGTTGGAGGTGAGGCTCAGAGTTGCTGCACAGGCTGTTCTTGTGCTGGGTAACAAGACATGGCAGAGCCCAGGCTGTCTCTGAGCAAACCCTCTCCTGGGGTATTTTATTTCCTCTACAAGCTGCCTCTTTTGGCTTCTGAAACTCTTTGTACTGGGGGGAGCTTAGTCAGAAGAAGGGAGTGGTGAAGATTAGGAAGTGTGGGCTGCATGGTTGTGTCTGTCTGTCTCCACCACTGTAGAACACGAGTGACTTTTATTTTCCTTTTGAACCAAAGGAGACAAAGGGTTTTCTGAAATGGGATAAAGAACTGTGCTTGTCTGTTGTCAGAGCTGGGGAAGAGGTAACCCCCCGAAAAGTCTTCTAAAGAAGCTGCTGCTCCCACTCTTTGAACTGATTAGCTTATCCCACTTTTCCCGTATGGTAGATACTGACACACTACTGTGGTGACAAAGACTGGCAGCTTACCTTCCCACAGCTGGAGAAGGTCTTTATTTATTCCTGCTTCTACCTTGGAGGGTTTTGTGGTGAGGATTAGGCTTGGAAAGCAGCTCAGTGGATAGGGATCAGCTGTTCAAGTGCTGGAGATGATCTACTCAGGAGCATTCTTTGAGCACCATGGAGTTTTATTTTCAAGGATGGCTCCTAGGAGTTCTCATATGGGGAAAGGCTGAGAGAATTGGAGTTGTTCAGCCTGGAGAAGCCTTGGGGTGACCTCATTGTGACCTTCAGTACCTGAAGGAGCTGATAAGAAAGATGGAGAGACTGTACAAGGGCCTGGAGGAGCAGGACGAGGGGAATGGCTTCATGCTGGCAGAGTAGGGTTAAATGGGATGTTGGGAAGGGTTGGGAGTGCTCAGAGCAGCTGTGGCTGCCCCTGGATTCTGCAGGTGTCCAAGGCCAGGCTGGTCATTGGGGTTTGGAGCCACCTGGGATGGTGGAAGGTGTCCCTGCCCATGGCAGGAGGTGACACTGGATGGGCTTGAAGTCCCTTCCAGCCCAGACCATGGTGTGTTCCTGTGGTGTTGCTATAACTGAACAGGAAGTGAAACCCAATTACTTTGTGTGAGGAAGCCTCAGAATGACCCTGTGAGCAGGGCAGAGTTCCCACGTCTGATGCCAGAGCTCCTCATCAGTTGTGGTGTCTGTTTGGTGGCCATGCTCAGGTGCCAACCTCTGCCAAACCTGATGCTCTGAGGCTGCAGCTTCACTCTCACAGTGGGGTGTGTTCTAAAGGGAGTGTGGGAATATTGTTTCCAGAATATTTGTTCTTCATAGTCCTGCCTGTTCTAGGTTGAGAGGAGAACCTGACAATGTTTGGGATGCCCTGGGAAGCTCTGGCATAGGGACCAGAGGAACTTATCTCACATCCATTTAAAAATTGTGGTGGTAGTAGATGGGAAATACAAGCTTCAACTACTTCCCTGTCCTTATTCTTCTGGAGTAAAAGTGAGTGCTGGTTGATTGCACCCCTTGGAATACTGTTAGTTTGTTAGGAAAGTGTTCTAATTGGAATTCAGACCTTTGGGAATGGAGAGCTTGGAGTTCTGTTTCAGTGGGACTGGTTTTAGAGTCTCAGGACCTAAGGGCTGTGTCTCCAGGGAGTCAGACTGGCTGCAGGGCTAAAACTGCCCTGTTGGACAAGAACTGGCTTTGCTGTGGTTTTGACTATCAGTGTGCAAGTGTTCCCTTGGTTCTGCTCCAGCCTTGCTTGTCCTGGCCAGGTATCCTGGGGTTTTTCCTTAGGACACATCCATTATGGCCTGAGGAAGCTGTGGGCAGGGAATGATGTGTTCTCCTGTTCTCCTCACCTCTGTGCTTTCCTCCTGCCTGGCAGCCCTGGCAGGCACTGCTGGGGCTGGGGTTTGCTCAGTCCTGAAGCTCAGATCCCAGGAAGGAGAACTTCAGAGCTCCCTTAAGGAGTGGGTGTGATAAGCACTGAGGACATCTGTGCCAAAACCAGGGCCAGTGTACAAGGCTGCTTGGGAAGGTCATTGTGCAAGTACTGCAGGGAAAGGGCTTTTGTGTAGTTTAGAAGCAGCTCAAGTGATAAGGAGACATAATAATCAACATTTTTTAAAAATGGCAGGAAGTGACTATTTTCATGTGTGCATAATAGAGATTTACTAAATTAAAAGCACTCTGGCTACTCTTAGCTCCTGGCTGTTGTGAGGTGAAACTAAAAGTTTATAGAAATATGGGGTCTAGGTTGTGTCACCAAATGCTCACAGACTTGTGTATGAAAAATCTCCAGTTTATCTCCAGTTTATTCCAATTCCACATTCAGTTTTAATCAGAAAGATTTCTTACTTGATGCTGTTGCAAGTCTGCAGTAACAGGTTGTTCTAGACCATGTAATGCATTTTCTGGGAAATGAAACAATTTTTCATCTCTATCAATTTTACTTGAAAGTATTGGCTCTAAAAGCTTTAAAACTGTTCCATTATTTGAAGCTTTGAGCTGATTTAAAATCAGTAATAAAAACATTCTTAGGTTTTATGCTCTCAAAGCAAATGTTTACCTCAGAGTTTGAACACTTTGGGCTGTTGGACTTGTTTTAATGAAACTTTCCACATTTTTGGGAAAGTATTCCAGGATGTTTTGTAAAGAGAAGGCAGCATCAGTCCTGAGTACAGTGATATTAGCAAACATTAGTCTTTTGACTTAAAGTGCTGTCAAAATGTAATTCCTGTAGTGGTAGATTTTAGAATTCCTAAATGTAGTGGTGCTTTAAAGTTAAGTATGTTCAAGACACCTCTTGTTAAACATTTTTTTCTCTCCATCCCCAAAAAAGCAGCAGCATGAGACTATTTTTGACATGACCCTCAGGGTGTCTGTGGTGTTTGTTTTTAAGAAATGAGAAAAATCTGCATTCTTTGCTTCATTGCTGGACATGGATGTTTGGAGAGCACAGAATCACAGAAGGGTTTGGGTTGGAAGAGTCCTTAGAGAGTTGTTCCAGCCCTCCTGCCATGCCAGGGACACCTTCCACTGTCCCAGGCTGCTCCAAACCCCTCCAACCTGGCCTTGGACATTTCCAGGGGCAGCCACAGCTGCTCTGGGCACCCTGTGCCAGAGCCTCACCACCTTCCTAGGGAAGGATTTCTTCCCAATATCCCCTCTGGCCATGGGAAGCCATTCCCCCTTGTCCTTGTCACTCCAGGTTCCTTCCCCATGTTTCTTGTTGGCACCTTCAGGCCCTGCAAGGCCACAATTTGGTCACCCCAAAGCTTCTCCTCTCCAGGCTGCAGCATCCCAGTTCCCTCAGCCTTTCCTGGTGGGAGAGGTGCTCCATCCCCTGAGTACCTGGCAGAGCAGTGCCCTGCTGTGTGTGCTGCTCAGCAGTGACTGAGCTGTTCTTTGGGCTGGAGGTGATGGGCAGGAGCCCTTCAGTGATGCTGATCCAAGGTTTCTGACCCTTGTTTTCCCTCTGTTTAGGGAGTGACAATTCCCAGTCAGAGACGCTACGTGTACTACTATAGCTACCTGTTAAAGAATCACCTGGATTACAGACCAGTGGCACTGCTGTTCCACAAGATGATGTTTGAAACAATTCCCATGTTCAGCAGCGGAACTTGCAGTAAGTACCAGCAGCCCTTCACCTCTGCTAGGGACCCTGTTGGCATTTGGGATGGGGTGATTGGCACCAAGAGCTGCACATCTTGGAGGAAGTCACGTGGAAACACCTCACAGTCCAAAATCTGCTGGCCTTGTGGGCTCTGGCCACTGGGATCTCCCAGGTGTAGGCTGGGAAGCACTCATGACTGTTTTACTACATGCAAGTGTTTTAATGGTTTGAAGAGAAGTGATTCCATCTGGAAAAGACCTCCAAGAGTGAGTCCAGCCTGTGCCCAGTCCCCACCTTGTCACCCAAAGCAGAGCACTGAGTGCCACATCCACTCCTCCACCATTTTGTGTGTATTTGGGTATTTGCTCCTCACTTTTATGAAAAGCCTCCTTTTTTTTTTAACACAGCAACTCTTGGGAAACATGAATTGCTGAAAAACATTTGCCTAATGGCATGTTGGCTTCCAATGCAGCAACATCATTCTTCCCATGATGTTCAAAATGAATCAGTTCAACTGGGTAAATACCTAATTAACTCTGGAATAAACTTTTCTTTATGTGGAGGTTTCTAAAGCATTAATACACCTGTAAATGATTAATCTCATCTGCTGATACACTGTGTTAGTGAGGAACAGCAGATTTTGTGAAGTTTTGAAATACAAAAACAAATTCTGCTCTGTCCTGTGGGCTGTGTTACAGGGCAGTGACTGCCTTGTGTTGCGTGCTTGGTTTTTGTTGGTGGAAAAAATCTGATGGTTTTGCTTTGGGGATTACAGCAATGTGTAATTAATTCCAGTGCCTCCTGTGGCTTTGATTAAAATTGCCCTGTTAATATTGTTGTGAGACTGTACCTGAACACGAAACACACACAAGAAACAATGGAGCAGCTTGTCAGGCTGTACAGGAGGAGGGAGGGAGGAGCCTCTGCCAAAATCCCTCTGCCTTAGGGAAGAGGTGTGGAGGTTACAGATTTCTGCAATTACCACTTATTTCATGTTTTGGATGAACTGGGCTGTATTTTTGAGGCTGAACTGCTCAAGTGAGTGCTGACTTGTGTGTCCATGGGAGGCTGCTGGGGTAGACAACAGATTGCCGAAGCACCTGAGAAGATAAAGTAACTATCAAGCTCAGCAGTTGTATGCTGCAGTATTTTAAGTTTCTGTGGGGTTCCCAGTGATTTTTCAGCATGTGAAGTCAATGGTGTTGTCTTTAGTTGTGTTGTCAGCTGTGCTGGCAGTAATTTACCAGCCTGGTAACTTTCAATCTGCCTTCTTTGGTATCATTCTGCTGCTCTAAAGGCACTGACAGGGCAGAGCCCAGCTTCTGGGGCAGAATGAGGGGATGACAGAGTTTCACAGCTCTGAGGGTTCCAGAGAGATAAGGGCAGGAAGAGAAGGGTGTGTGGGGACCTCACAGCACCTTCCAGGGTCTGAAGGGTTTACAGGGAAGCTGGAGGGGGACCTGCAGCAGGAGCTGTGGGACAGGGAGGAATGGCTTGACACTGCCAGAGGGGAAATTCAGGTGAGATACACAGAAGGAATTGCTCCCTGGCACAGGGTGCTCAGAGCAGCTGTGGCTGCCCCTGGATCCCTGGCAGGACCCAAGGCCAGGTTGGACAGGGCTTGGAGAAGCCTGGGATAGTGGAAGGTGTCCCTACCCATGGCAGGGGTGGCACTGGGTGGGATTTAAGTTCCCTTCCAACCCAAACCATCCTGGGGATTCTCTGAGCCTGCCAGTAATGGTTTCACCGCTGGGCCCTTCAGCAGGACAGTGTGGGTGTGTTCAGCAGGGGCTTGCACAGCTCTGCAGGGCTGTCTGACCTGACCATTTCCAAGCACCTCTTCCTAAACTGGACCAAAAACCCCTTTTAATGTCAGTGTTACCTCTTCAGATTTAATTGAGGAAGTCATGCCATGGCTGGCACTTCTCTGGTGATGGGGATTTGCAGGACCAGCTTTTAGGCTCTTCTGGTTGGTTTTCAGTATTAATGTTCAGTTTTGTCCTTGTTTTTGCTTTTTTTGTGTAAGAGTAGAGTCAGTTTGTGCTGACGTGACCAGCCACTCTACAACTGGAAGAAGAGGGGAGAGAGAATAAAACCTCTCACTTTGGTCTGTGCAATAGAGAGGAGGGGGAAAATGCAAGGAACAGTCAAGTAATTCACATTTTACAGTCATTATATTAAAAAGAAATAACATTTTAGGAACTCCTTGGTGGCCTGAAAGTATTACCATGAAGGACAGAAGTCTCTAAGGTTGTTTCCAGTAGCATCTGGCAAAGTTTGATCCCCTGTGGTGTTAAACCCTTAAGAGAAATTTAGCTAACTTTGAAAATATCACAGCTCACGATTTTGTTTCTGTTACCAGTGTAGTGCTTTTTTTGCCACTTTGGAGGCTTTTCTCACTGAATGACACTCTGTTTTGTCCCACAGATCCTCAGTTTGTGGTGTACCAGCTAAAGGTAAAGATATTCACCTCCCCTTCAGGACCCTCACGACGTGAAGACAAGTACATGTACTTTGAATTCCCTCAACCTTTGCCGGTATGCGGTGATATCAAAGTGGAATTTTTCCACAAACAGAACAAGATGTTGAAAAAGGTTGGTTTCCTTGCTTTCTCTGAAAAGTGTTGTCAAGCCAGCCCCTGATGCTGGGGGTTGGGATGTTGGTTATTTTTTAGGGATGTGTAATCATGGCATTTAATTCTTTGATGTCTGGTTTTCCCAAGGAGCCAATCGACCACAAAATGAAAGTTGGATGTTTGGGGAGTTGTGAGATTAAGTACAAAGGTTGGGTAAAAATGATCCTGGCTCTGTATTGCAGTTGTTTGGGTAGTAGTGAGTAATCTAATTGAGGAAGAAACATTCACCTTCTAAAAATAGACTTGCATACTGAGCAAGTTAACTCCAGCTGTTTTCTTCACTAAATTTTCCTGAGGTTTGAGCAGGCACAGAAGATCCTCTCTGTGCTGTTGGCTGATTTGTACCCATCTGTCAAATTTAGCTGAATTTCTGGGATAATTGAGTTCCCACGCACTTTGTACAAGTATCTCTGCAATCTCTTCCACCACCTCTCTGTTCCCAGCTGCAGCGCCTTGACATGAGAGCTTTAGAGAATTCCCTCAGAGCTGAGGATTTTATTAGGGTCTCAGTTGTGGGGAAAAAAAAAAAATTAACCTAGGACTTACTTTGAAACCAAAGTCAGCCAGTCCTTAAAGCTGAATCCTTGAGTTTCTTTAGTTCTGGTGCTTGTGGAGCCACTTTGGATCTACCAGAGTGAAAGGTGAGGATGAGACTGTGCTGATTAAAGGCTACCTTGGTATTTGCTACTTAAAACTCCTCATCAGTAGTTACTCACTGTTGAATGGAGGTTAGAAAACTTAAGAGCATTCAGTGAGTGAATTCATAAAAGGAAGAAATGCTCAAGTGGATCAGGAGACAAAGAAGTGGTGAGGTGCCATCACTTAGGGCTGTGCACACAGGTTGTACCTGCCAGCTGTGTGTGAACACACATGCTCACTGTTGTGTGGGCTTGCTTGTGTGAACAAGTTTAATTCAGGTGCTGGTGTCTGCAAAAGTTTCTGGACAGTTCCTTAGTGGCCCTGCTTTCCTTCTCTACCTGTTTGAGGAGATGTTTCAGTTGGTCTGTGCAGTTATGTGCAGTACAGAGGCTGTAAAAGCATTTTAAAAGTAGAAATTTTGTTTCAAAGCTGAGATTATTGGCATGCAAGCAGCCAGTTCTGAGAAGAGACTTCTAAAGGGGCACCCAGATGAGTGCTGTGGGCTGAACAGGAGGGATGCAGGGAGGAGCTGATGCAAAGCCCCAACACCTGAGACATTTCTCTGCCTCTCCTGTCTGGACTGTGAGTTTGTTGTTCCTTTGCCATCTCCAGTAACACATGGATTGCAGACAGACCTGATGGGAAGTGCTGTGCTGCCCTGCCCATCCCTGAAATACCAGTGTGCAGGTCAGGATCTTGGCTCTGCAGCCCCAGGAACAAACTCCTGTATTTGTTTTACCCCTGGAGAGAGCACTGAGGTGCAGAGATGGTGTGGTGAGAGCCCCTCATGAGCACCCAAGTTTCTGCACTATGAATTGGGTCTTCAGGAGTGTGTGGGGGTGCAGAACCACAGCAGGAGGATTGTTGTGCTGGAGTTTCAATTCAGAGTGTCAGATTGTGGTTTCATTTCTTAAGAATCTTTGTACTTTCTGAGTAGCTGGTTGGGGTTTTTTTGTGTTTTTTTTTTTTTTTTACTTTTTGTCTATTCTTATCAAATACCCAAACTATCTGGGTTCTGTGGATTACAGATAGTGCAGAGGTGCTCAGTTTCTCAGTATTTTTGACCTGGTAGAACCAAAGAAATGGTGAAGGTGGTTCTTTTCACATCTGCAAACTTTTCTGAGATGGAAACTGCCCCTTCATCACCTAGTTAAAAACACCATGATAATCTCTCTGAAATATCTGTTGAATCAAGTGTCTTATTGGCTCAGCTTTCAGTATGAATGGAGGACAGAGGAAAATAGTGTGAGATGTTCCACAGTTGTGGTAAGATCACCTCTCTTAGCTCTGCTGCAAACTCAGGAGCTGATCCTTCCACATGGTCCTTGCATAAAGTGAATAAGGTGAGAACAGGGCAGAGGGGAACATTGGTGCCAGAAGAACCTACCTTGGCTCAAACTGAACACATTTCTCTGCCCAGCTGTTTCACATCTGGTCCTGTTCCTTTTCTGCATCAACTGTCTATACAACTTTTACCCAAAACTGAAGGCCCTTCACTGGGGAGACAGGTATTTTAATGACCCCTTAATGCAATGATCACCTAATTAATGAGGAGCAGCATAATTAGGAATATCAGCATCTTATCTTTCAGAGATTCTGATTTATTAACCAGGTTTATGGGAAGTGGAATTATAAGTCTGTTGCCTGTCACTGGTTCTTGTTTTACCCAGGTTTTCTGTTAGCAGATTACAGGTAGCTAAAGAAGTCTTTAAGACATCACATATTGACCAGTGTGCATTTTAACTTTAGCTTAATATAAAACCTAATAATATCAATTAAAAGTGTAATTCATGATCCATTCTGAGCCTCAGGCTGGAGAATGGTTGTGTCTCATCTCTGGAGATGAAGAAAACTTCTTTGCCCTGGCTCTGGTTTGGTGATCTCAGCTGAAGTGCCCCAGATTCCCTCACCTGTATTTGCTTCCAAATTTCCCAGTCCTTTGAAGAACAGCATTATCTGCAGAACTCTCTGTAGGGAGGGCCCTCCTCAATTTTGGTTAAAATTATTATCCATAAACCAGACCAAACCTGAATGACTGCAAACACCTAACTCTGCAGAGTCAGTGTGAGATTTAAAGCAGCCACACGTCCTTTCTTTTAATGGCAAAAGTTAATTTAAGCAAATTGGCTGTGGCTTTTGGGAGCTGACCTCAGCCACAGGATCATTGGTGCCACTGGGGTGGTGGTACAGGGCTGACAGCCTTGGAAAAGTTTCATCCCTTCCATAGTTTCTGCCACCTGGCATCAGTTAGGAAGTCCCCAGCTCTTGGTCTTTTCTTGTCTAATCAAGTTGTTTACTTTATCCTCAGACTATTTCTTCAGTGAGCTGTAGCTACTTCCTTTCAAGAATGAAATGCATGCCCACATGAGAACAAAATGGCTTGAGGCTCAAGTGCTGTGACTGTGGATGAATTTCTGATGGGTAGAAGTTTGTAATTTGGGAGATGTTTTTTGAATATGGCTTTTTCTTGTAGCTTGACTGTTCTTCCATCTCAGACTGCTGCTGTAGTTTTGCTGGGGTTTTTTTTGTAGTTTTTCCTCTAGTTTTGCTTCCATGGATCTCTGCAAAGCCTTTTTCTTCCAGTTATTGATGTTGACATGATAATCTGAAAGTATTTCAGAGTATCCTTAGATCACTCGGTTCAATGGGAGCCTGTTTAAAAATAATACAGAAATCTCCTCATCTTCCTGCCTCCAGAGCCTGGGGCTGAAGGAGACCTTTTTTTGGGAGTCCTCCCAGTACAGATGAGAGGGAAATGTTGATGTGGGTTTAATTTGTGAGAGTCAGTGGTGTTTTATCCCCAGACTCCAGCGTAGGAGGGCTGACAGCATTGTTTGAGCAGTTGCATTTCATCTCTCGAGCCTAGAGATAAGTTCTGCCGCAGAGTTCAGCAAGACTTTGGGCAGTTGCTGTTAAGCAAACGCTGAGGAATGAACTCTGAAAATGTCAGAAGACTCAGTGTTGATCTGCAAATGGTACAGGAAGTTCCATCAGGCAGGCCTAGGGAACAGGCTGAACCAAGATCCCCATTCTTGGAGAGCATCTCCAGACCCTCAGCGGCTGCTGCAGAGTGACTCTGAGTGCCTGGGGATCTCTCTGCAAAAGTTAAGATCTCAGGAGGGCATGGGAGCTCCTGATTGATGCCTTAAATCTTGGATTTGGATCCCAATCTGCAGCTAGAGACCAGCTCTAGAGTGGAGAATGTTTTTCTGTCAGTCTGAGACACTGCACGAGGTGGGGACAAGCACTGTGTGTCAGAATTGTGGGATTAAATCAGCCTCTGTCTCATCTGATACTGCACTGGAGATTTATGGCACAGATTTGGTTATGGGAAGAAGTACATCTGTGGTTTATTTTTTTTAAGACAGATGTCTGTGATGTAACTGGAAGTGAAGGAAAACACATTGAAAAACAGTCTCTAATACTTTTTTTTTTTTTTCAGAAGTCTATTCATTAACTTGTGTTATGTGAGCACTTGGTCTGGTATTTTGATTTGCTATATAAAGCCTGAGTTCAGTTCATGCCTTGATTTTTAAAATTCCCATCTTTGGCCCATATTACATCATCTTTCTTCCTTGTCTCCCATGAAATATCTTGGGTCCTGACACTTCAGCTGAATCCTCACTTTGAATAATGGATTTGCTCTTCTGTGAAAACAGTGACACAGTTATCAGCCTTAAGAGCTAATTCCAAAAACCATGACCAAGTCTTCCCTCAATTTGAGTGGCCATGCCATGTTCCAAGACCCATGAACTCAGTTTATTAGGCTAATTAAGTTGTGTAGTGGGAAGGAAAGGAAAATAACTTGATGCTTTAAAAAGCTGGAGGGAGATAAAAGGAGAAATGACCAGCTCAGCTGAGCTGTAGTGTTTAGTTTGAGTCCCTGAAGACCTCTGCAAATTTATCCCAAGGAACACAGATTAAAAGCTGTCTAGGGAGAAGTTTGTTGTCTGTCAGCCCCTGTCAGTGAAGCTGAGTCCCCCCAGCCCTTAAAGTGCCACCTAAATCCCTCCTGGTTGTGCACTCATGGAGCTGAAGGTGAGGCATGACAGAACTGTGCCTTCTGCTGGCATTGATTCCCATCCAGGGGCCTCTTTTCCTGTGGCACTGGGGACCAGCACCAGAGGGGGTTTCAGCAGGAAAGCTGCTGCTTGTCTCTGTTTTGAGCTGAGCAGGTCCTTTGCTTTGAGCAGGAGTTAAACCTCTCACCTCCTTGGAGTTCTTTCTGAGGGACTCACTGTGTGGGTGAGGAGGAGCCTGGGTTGGGGTACCCTGAGCTTGTCTCCGCAGGGATTTTGTCTGCTGCCTCTTCCTCTGGTGCAGAGACATCAGCAGGGTGAACCCAGGATATTCATCCTCAACTTCCAGCCCCAGGCAGGGCATTTTTGAGGCTTTTCTTGGGGAAAGAGGAGGGTGTGAAATGCATAAGTAGGGCCTGGCAAGAACCTGCTGATTGCTGCCTCCCATAGATGGGCTCCAGCAAGGCTTCTTCAGAGATGGGATGGCTTGAAGGGACTCAGTGGCAGTGGGAAACATCTGTTAGACTCCCTGAACAACTCATTTGCTAGATTTGATTCCCAAAGTGCTGGAGAGAGGCATGTGGTGAGGTGGGGAACTCCATTACCAGAAGTATTCCTGGCTGGATTTTTAATTTGTGTCCTGGGGTCTCTAAGGTGCTTACAGAAATGCAGACAAGCTGGAAGTGGTTTTGTAGGCTTTACCTAAAATACTGAAAATCAGTCTGCTGACCTTTGGAAGAGAGGGACACTTGTGAATTCCCAGTATCCTGTTTAAATAAAGTTTTGAGGAGGATGAGTGTGAGTTAAGTAATCCAGCTCTTCCCTGTCCTCTTTCATTGGCTCAGGAAAATGCTGTGGTATTTTGCTGGTGCCACACTGCCTTCAGCAGGAGGCCTGCTCGTGTCACACACACTGGAACCACCTCTGATTTCCCCCCTGCTTCCTTACCAGCAGAGATGAATGGGAAGATAGGGCAGGACGTGGATTTTCCAGTAAGAAATTGGAATTAGAGCTCCTTGGTAAACCAAAATATGTAAGTTAGCTCAGAAGGAGTGAGTTTGTGTTCTGGTGCTGTGTAATACCAAGGAATGTTAGGTTCTGCAATGGCTTCCTTTCCCTGCAGCTTTAGCAGGAATACTGACCATTGTGGGAGGAACTGGCCATTTGCATCTTGGATCTTGAGCCTGAAAGGGCACATCAAAGTCAAAGAGAAGATTTTGTGTGTAAAGAGCAAGTGGATGTAGCTCAGTGTCAGAGGGGTTTGCTGTGCCATCAGGACTGAGCTGACCTTGGAAACAGCAGCTCTGGGCTGGCAGAAAGCTGGCTCTCCTTCAGAGAGCCTTCAGGATCTCTGATCCAGGGATGTCCTGCCTCTTGGTGCAGCTGGGGCTGTGGCAGAGTGGAGAATCAAACTGCTGGAGGTCATCTGTCAGGTTCTGCTTGAGCTGAACATCCTTCAGCTGCCACTGCCTGGGCTTCTCCCTAAAAACTTCCTGCTGGACAGCAGGCACTGCTCTGCCTTCCTCTCAGTGCTGCTCAGCAAAGCTCTGACTGCATGAAAGCACCCATGAATCCTTTACTGATTTGTGGTTTTGCTCAATTGTAGCTATTTCTGTATAAAAACAAGAAAAACTTTGTTACAGGGGAGATTCAATATTACCTCAGCTGGTTCATACAGGTTGTCTGTTGGGTTTAGGGATTGCTTGGCAAGGTGTGAGCAAAAAAAACCTATTTGTGCCTTGTGATTGCAAGTTTAAGTTTACTGAATTTATTATCATCTGCTTTTATTGCAGGTATGATAGCTTTAAGCCTAGCTTTCTATGAGTGACTTCTAAAATTTTAATTTGTTAAAATTGAGCTTGATGAATGCAGATTTTTGTGTGTTGTCCAGGAGATGTGGTGAAAATGTCTTAGCATGCAATGTAACAAATGACACACTGTTGTCCAACCAAGTTTTGCCTGATATTACAAATCTGTTTTTGACCAGATGCTGATAGCAGTCTAATTAACGTGCCATTAGTGAATACTAAAGCAAGCTTGTTTTCTGTCTTCTTCCTCCCCCAGGACAAAATGTTTCACTTTTGGGTAAATACATTCTTCATAGGACTGGATGAAAATTCAGACAAAGTAGAAAATGGAAGTCTAGTTGCAGATCAGGAACTTGATGGTATTTTCAGTACAGAGCGCTCAGATAATGATAAGGAATATTTAATCCTTACATTAACAAAAAACGATCTAGACAAAGCAAATAAAGACAAAGCCAACAGATATTTCTCTCCAAACTTCAAGGTCAGTATATTTTATGTGTGAACAAAGCTGAAAAGCTGCATGATTTGTTTGTCTTGCCTCTGGAGGGACCACGTGAAATTGCTGTGTAGAAGCTGAGTTCATGTGCTGGTATTGCAATCACTTAGCAAAGCTTTGAGCTTTGTGCTTTTATCTGCTTTTTGGGGAGCTGATGGATGTTGAGAGGCTGGGGTTGAAGTTTTCAGGTTGTTCCAGGTGTTTGTCAAAGCCATCAGAGGTTGGGAGAGCTGATGACCAGGTGCCATCTTCCCTGCCTGTGTTGTGGGCTGGGCACACTGAGCTCCTGAGCTGGTTTGCAGCTGTGCCTGTTCCATGGGAAGCAGAGGGGGCCACAAGGATGATTTGGGGTCTGGAGCATCTCTCTGAGGAGGAGAGGAGCTGGGCCTGGTCAGTGTGGAGAAGGGAAGGCTGAGGGTGGATCCCATCAATGCACACAGACATCTCCAGGGGCTGGCAGAGGAGGGTGCCAGGCTCTGCTCTGTCACTGTTCCAGTGGCAGGATGAGAAGCAAAGGCCATAAACTAAAACACAAATTCCACCTCAACATGAGGAAGAACTTCTTTCCATGAGTGTGGCAGAGCCCTGGAACAGCTGCCTGGGGAGGGTGTGGAGTCTCCCTCTCTGGATTCATCCCACAGGCTCCTGTGCCTGGGCAGGGGCTTGGACTGGATCATCTCCAGAGGTCTCTTCCAGCCCAGCTGTCCTGTGATTCTGGGAACACCTTACCCTGGCACTTTAGCTTTGGGGAGTATGAGCCATTGCCAGCAGTGTTTTAAACATGCAAAAGGCATTTGTAAGAATTCCAGCATTTTCTGACTTCCTCATAAAAGATCAGCCAGAGCTCGTGTGAAGGTAATGCTCATATAGCTGCTTGGAGTATTGCTTGGATCAGACTTCCCACACAAGAGTCACCCGTTGGAGAGGGTTTTGTTCATTCCTTGCACTCTTGCTGCAATCTCCTGGTGCTCTGGGAGTTGGGGGAGGCAGGAAGGTGTGCTGGGATGTCCTGCTGCTGCAGCTCAGGAGCACCTGAGCACTCAGCCAGACACAATTCCTGCAGCTGGGCTGGAAAATCCTGCTGCTTTGCCAGGGGTGGTATTGAGAGGCTGGCAAACCTCTCTCTGGGGAGAGGAGCACGGGTGTGACTCAGGGTAGCCAGGACCTGTGCTGTTAAAATTGCTTTGTTGCCTGTGCTCGGTTGAAGTCCGGGTTCCCTTTTTAAATGTTGTTTTTTCCTTCCCCAGGTGAAGCTATTTTTCACAAAAACAGTAGAAGAGCCATCAAATCCAGAGGCTAGCAGTTCAACTTCTGTAACACCAGATGTTAGTGACAATGAACCTGATCATTATAGATACTCTGACACCACTGACTCTGATCCAGAGAATGAACCTTTTGATGAAGATCAGCATACGCAGATTACAAAAGTCTGAATATTTTTTTTATCAGAGATAAAAAAGAACCATACAAAAAGAAAAAAACCATGAAGACAGACAAACTTGAATAAACTGAAAAAAAAAAGGACCTTTCTAAATGGCAAAAGGACATAGTGTCAGATTACCAGTTATAGGAACAATTCTTTCCTGACCAATCTTGTTTTGCCCTACAAATCTACAGGGTTTGACACTTGTCCAGTCGGGGGGGTAAAAGAAAGGTTACGTAGCTCTTATGTATATACCTTTTTGTGTCAAAGGACATTAAAACTTCAATTAGGAACTATAAACATGGCACTTTCCCATTTTATTCCAGTTTTATAAAAGTGGAGACAGACCTAATGTGTATGCGTAGGAATTTTTCCTTTTGTGTTCTGTCACCAAACGAAGTTTCAAAAACCGAAAAAAAAAAAAAGAATATTTACAGGTTCACATCCTGCCCCTTTTTTTGCACTTGTGTGGCAACAGAAAAGTCTGCAGTTGGCTAAGAGATGTTTCTAGAAGGTTTTTCCTACATTGTAATGCATGCTTTTTGGATGGGGGCTGGAAGGTGATGCTCGGAAAGGAGCGTGGCCTGTGTACCATACCCGGCTGTTCCATGCACCTTTCCTCAGCATGCTGCCCTAATTCATCCGGGACAATGGGTGAGGAGTCGCCGCTGTCACTGCTTGTTGTTTGTGCATTTTTCATTTTTTTTAAGTGTAATGGTGCTAGAAAAGGCAGCTAGAGGGAGTGATTCTGTCTAGGGGTACAGGAATGAACCTTCACGACACCCACGAGACCCGCGCTATGAAGGGAGACAAGGAATTGGGGTCACGGAAAACAAAACAAACAAAAGGAAACACAGCAACAATGACTTAACCATACAAATGTGGAGGCTATCAACTAAAGTAAGAGCTTGAAACAAATGGTTACAAAATTTGACAATGATTTATTGGGATTTTATCTGAATTGTAATGGCTGCTCCATCTCCTGTGTAATCAAGGCCAGTGCTAAAAGTCAGATGCTCTTAGTGCAAAAACATCAGTCAACATCTTACATTTATATTAGTAGTTTTTCAATCATATTCCTGCTGTGAATACTTCATGTGCTGCCTTGCAAGCTTTTTTTTTTTTTCCCCTCATGAATATAAAAAGATTTTGTAATGGTGCACAGGAAATGTCATTGGAGATTCTCCAGGTTAGTGTTTGTTTGGAAGATTTCTGATGCATTTATTCAATCAAACCTCTGTCAGCCGTTCCACCCCTTTGACCTTACACATTCTATTACAATGAGTTTTGCAGTTTTGCACACTTTTTTTTTTTTTTAAAAAAAAAGTCATTAACTGTTAGGGAATTTTACTTGAATACTCATTACCTGCAATGTTTAAAAAATGGACATTACACACCAGAGACAGGAAACCAGTGTTGCAGTAAATTCTCAACGCTGTAAATGAAGATTAAAAAGCAGAACTTGTCCCAAATACATCACTATCAGAAACAACCCCTCAAACCACCCAACAATTTGTTTTTCTAAACCAAGTGGCAGTGTTGGTTATTTGTTCCTAGGGTAGGGCTCAAAGTTTTGGTGGACGATTGTCATGCCCAGCCCGAGGTGGCTGCAGAGTCCAGCTGCTGGCACATCCAGATGTGAAGTCACTGCCCAAACAGGGCCCTCTGGGGGGGCCATGAACAGCTGACCCCAAATTGATGCTTTTTTTAGGGTGTAGTACACACATCCCCCCGCTTAATTAACTTCTTGGTGCTGACATGGAAGTTCATGAGCTGTGTTCTCAGCCAGAATTATGAATGGGATCTGTCAGAGCCCTGCACAGCAGCATTAATGGTTGGAATTTGAACCGCACAAGGCAGGACTTCCACTAATTACAATTGGTAAACCAAGGTGTAAAGGGCTTTTAAAGAATTCTTTTCTTACCTGGTTTCTGTTGGTCAATTCTGCTCCTCAGATTCATGATTCTAACTTCTAACAAAGCTGGTAATACATTCTGACTTCCAGGTTTAATTAGACTTTAATGGATCAAGGTTCAGTTGTGAAGCAGGAGGTGGTTTTCCCTTGGGAACAGGAATTTTAACTCTTACCCTTCCAATCGTGTTTTCACCCTGTCTGGTTGATAACAGTTGAAAGTTGTGTTGTGCTTAAGAAAGCAAACTGCTCCTGCTTGGATAGCATTGGGATCTTGGTAGTGCTGCGTGTCCCGCTGTGGATAATCAGGATTGGATGCTGCAGCTCCAGTCGGTGACGCCGGATCGGGAATCAGGATGCAAGGATGGGCTTTTGCACTGTTATTTTTCCTTTGGAATGTGAAGGTTGGAATGAGGGTTTTGATTTTTTTGGGTTTTTGTTTTAATTTTTTTTTTTTTTTTAATGTTTCGACGTCTTTGAGAAGCCTTGCTTACATTTTATGGTGTAGTCATTGGAAATGGAAAAATGGCATTATATATATATATATATTATATATATAAATATATATTATACATACTCTCCTATACTTTATTTCAGTTACCACCCCCATAGAAGTTGACAAGAATTGCTATGACTGAAAGGTTTTTGAGTCCTTATTAAAACTTTATTTATGACAGTATTCATAATTAGCTTGAGCTGCATTCTGTAGGTAATCTTTCCTTGAGTTTCCAGACTGTGAGCTTCAGCCTGTTGGGATGTGCAGGAGCTTACATGTCTGAAACTACTTGAAGGCATCACTTTGGTAAGAGCTTAACTGTAAGGCCCTGAAGCATCCCCTGGGCTTGGGCAGCCCCAGTGGAAATCTTTGCCACCACAGCTCCTCCAGGGCAGCTGTGCAAATCAGCCTCCAGATTCCTCCCCGGGCCACACATTGTAAACTGAAGTGGAGTTTACATGCAGCATCAAAATTAGCTTTCCAAATTAAAAAAAAAACCAAACAAAACCACCTTCAAATAATCCAAAAAAGAGGATGCTGGTGTGCAAGTTCCATGTTTAGTCCTAGCAGATGTGTGCAATATGTTAACGATGCCTGTGGTTGCCACGAAGTGCCTCGTTTACCTTCTCAATACTGTTGGAAAGTGTCGTGCATGCAGATGGATGGGGTGGGACTGTGCACTAAAAGGGGCTCCAACTGCAGCGTTTTGGCAGAGCTGCCTTTCTCTGCCACTTCAAATTTCCAGTCTGTTTTCATATAGCATATATATATATAGATACTAAAAGAAAAAAAAAAAAATCAGTCTGTTAAGCAGCCTTACTCTGATTCAGCCTCTTCAAATACTATTGTGCTGTGCAACAGTGGCTCTGTGTGTAACTGAGAATACACAAAAACCAAGTATGACATGTACAGGATAATGCCTCATACAAATCAGATGTCCGTTTGTTATTGTGTTTAACAACCCTTTATCTCTTAGTGTTAAAACTCCACTTAAAACTGATTAAAGTCTCATTCTTGTCACTGTGTGGGTGTTTTATTGCAGTGTTCTGAGCTTGGCAAACAGCTGAGACGTGCCTGTAAAGCTGTGGAATTTGGAGCGTGGTGCTTGGAGCCAAGGGTGCTCCTTGTGCATCCAGGGATTGGAAGGGAGCTGCAGCTCCAAAGGCTGCTGTGTTCCAGAGGTTTGACCAGTGCAGAAGTGGAAGTCCAGATGTGTGCAGGGATATCAGACCCTCACTTTGGTGTGCTGGTGAGGGGCAGGGGCACCTCCTGGGGCAGCATACCACACAAGGGGCATGTTCCTGTCCCCAGTGCCTGAGGAGCTGCAGGGAGGATGGAGACAGACTCATGACAAGGAAAAGGGGAATGGCTTCCCACTGCCAGAGGGATACTGGGAAGAAATCCTTCCCTGTGAGGGTGGGCAGGCCCTGGCACAGGATGCCCAGAGCAGCTGTGGCTGCCCCTGGATCCCTGGCAGTGCCCAAGGCCAGGCTGGACAGGGCTTGGAACAGCCTGGAACAGTGGAAGGTGTCCCTGCCCATGGCACTGGATGGGCTTTGAGGTCCCCTCCCACCCAAACCATTCTGGGATTCTCTATTCAGTCTCCAAGAGAACTAATTTCAAAATTCACCAGGTAAATAAGGTAATGTATCTGCTGCATGATGAGACCTGAGTCCCACCTGAGAATTCTTTTCCTGAAGTAGCTTTACACTGACAAGGAGATGTATTTTTCCCTATAGAATCATAGGATTGTTGAGGCTGGAAAGGCTCTTTGAGATCATCAAGCCCACTCTCAGGACAGGTCAAGTAGGTGATTCTGGGGTTCTTCTCGTTGTTTGGCTGTTTCCAAGCCAGATTTTAAAGTGGCACTTCAATCCTAGGTGGTGCTCCCTGTTCCCAGGGCTACCCTGAGCCTGCAGGACTGTGAGAGGGATGGGGAGGAGCCAGGGTGCTCTGCTGCACCCCCAAATCAGGTGACTTCAGGTGGCTCTTGTCACCCCTCCTGCCTTCCCACTGCTGCTAACGCCAGCCCTGGCCCACATTGGGCTGAGCATCTCCAAAAAACTCCAGTTCTGTTGGGACTGGGAGGATTTGGGTGCTCTGTGGGGTGCAGTGTTGGCCAGCTGGGGCTGACCCCACAGGTGAGGGTTTACACCCCAGCACCTGCCGCTGCCCAAGCTGTCAATGCACTCTCCTTTTGCTCTGGTGAGCTTGGCTTGCCCCCAAGAAAATGAAAGTAGGGTGGGAAGATGCAGAGGAAGGTCAGGAAGCTCAAAGGAGAGTGGTCTGAGCAGGGTTCAACGTGATGAGGAGTTTCTGCAAATACAGAGATCTCTCTGTGAAAGGATTCTGCTCTGGAGACAGGAGAGAAGTGCTGTGCACAGAGGATTATATTTGACTTTTACACTCTTGCCCTGTTGACTGAAAGTCCCACTGCCCAGCCCCCGGCAGCTAAATGTGGTTTCTAGGCAAAAATGCTCATTTTTTCCACTCTGGTGCCCCATGTGGTGACAGAGCTTCCCAGGGAGGAGCTGGGTGCCAGCCCAGAGGACAGTCCCTGTGCTCCATCCCCACTCCTGTGCTTTCCTTGTCCTCTGAGCCTCTCCAGCTCCAGGGCCTGGCTCAGCTTTCCCAGCCCCAGGGAGCAGCAGCTGAGTTCATCCAGGTCCCTTTCCAGGCAGCCACCAAGGGGTGGTTAATAATTAATTGTGTCTTCTTTTAAAGCTGCAGCAGAGCTATAAATTGCACTCTTTTAAGAAGGAAAGGCATTGGTAGGAGAATTTTAAAGTGTTTTTTCTGCAGTTGGTTGGTTCTGCACCTGCCAGTGGTGATGTTGGTGTCATTCTGCCCTCATTCCCTGGGGTGACCTGGGTGCAGTGGGAGCTGGACTGAAAATAAAAAAAAAGCCCAACAATCCATCCCTATAGATGGAGATTGATGCAAAGGGAGGGAGGGCAAATAAGGAGCCAGCTCAGTGTCTTCTCAAAACCAGAACTTGAATTGCTTCTTTAGTTTTTTATCACCCTCATTCTTTGGTGTCTTCTCAAACCCCATCATTCCACATCTGTCCCTGGTAATTCTGCTCCTTTTTTTTTTATTTTTCTGTACACTCCTGTGCTAGGCAGATGAGAAAATCCCTTTATTTTGAACTGATGGGCCCACTAAAACAAAAACCATTACTTGTTTCTTTGCCTTTTGCTCCCTGTTCTTTGAGACTTTTCCTAGTTGGGATTTTTTTTATGGCATTTCATTGTTTTTGCATTTTTCCATGTGTTTCTTCTCATTTTCCACTTATCTTCTGTGCTTTCAAACTTCTCAGCCACTGCTCTGTGTTGCAATATAGAACAGGTAATTATTTTCTGCCTGGGTTTTTTTGGTTTATTTGTTTGGTTGTTTTTCTTTGATTGTGGGTTTTTTTTTTTCTTTTTTATCTACCAAGCTTTATTATGAAGGCATAACAAGGAGAAACACTTTAAGGTTGCTTTTTTTTTTAAAAAAAAAAAAAAAAGAGAGAGAACAGCTCTGAGAAACATCAGGGGTTTGCAGGTTCAGCAGATGTGTTTGCCTTGGTGAGCTCCTGGTGCTCTGCACAAACCTGGATGTGTTTATCTGGTCTAATGGGAACAATGGGACTTGTGATGAGCAACCTGAATTTAAAAACTTGCTAATGAACTGCTGGGCTACACTTTCCAGCTGCAAACGTTGCTGTATGGGCTGTACTGGCTACAGAAATATTTTAAAAAACGGGCTTAGTGTGGTTTATTTTTACTTTTTGTGGGTTCCTGTGCTCGGTAATTTACTTTGTCTCCCATGGCTAAGCCCTGAAACAGATTCATGATTTTTCTTCATGATTTCCTGTTCGTGGAGGGTTTTTAAGCTGATAAAAGGTGATGTTTCAGAGGCTGAGCTTTGTGTTTTAAATTACCCTTTGTGTAATTCAGGCTGCTTCAGGCCCTACTGGTGGTTTTTTGGCCTTTGACAAAATAATTGTAGCATGAAGGTTATGTGGGGTCTGGAAGAGGCTGAGAGCAGCTGGGAAATGCTGGATTGAGGAATTCCAGCAGCCTGCACAGAGGGATCAGGGCTGCCCCATCCTCCTGTGGGCAGCAGGAAAATGGGAAGGATTCTGTCATGGAAATCTGTGCAGGAATGAGCCTTTTAAAGGGAAATTAATGAGTTTGGAGGAGAAGGCAGCAAAGGCTTTAATGTAAAGCAGGGTTTGGTAATGGGAGAGTGAAACCTCGTGGGTGGAGGCATGGAACTTGTGAGGAAAGGGGTGATGGCACATGTTTGTAGAGATTTGCTGGGCTTTTGCAAGGATGGGATGAAGCAGCTGATGAGAGGTGTCTGAGAGGCAGCTGGAGGGCGGGAGATGCCTTGGAGAGGTTGGCTTGGGGATCCTTTGCTTTAAAAAGTGTTTGAAACTATGGAAACAGGAGGGCTGACAGCTCCAGACTGGAGTTGGGACTGCAACCAGCTTAGGAAAACGTTGGGATTTGCGTTGGAGGATGGTAAAGATCACGCAGCAGTGAGAGGAGACTGATAACATCCCCTCACCACACAAAAAGGAGTTATTCCCTTCTCTGAATATCAGCTCTTGGGAAGGATTTGGCTTTCCCCTGAAATCTGAACGTGCAGAAAAGCAGCTCTGCTCCATGGTTTTGGGGTGTCTGAAGGTTCAGTGGTTCTCAGGCCTCACTCCCAGGTGGGCACCCTTCAAACCAGCCTGGGGGCTTGGGGGCTTCCTGGACAAGCTGCAGCCCCCTGGGAAAGGGAAGGGCTGGAAGCTCCACTGAGCTGAGGAACACAGAGCAGTGATAAAAAGCCAAATAGGAAGGTTGGAATTCTTTTCACCCCCAGCTAGTCCATCCTCTTGGCTTTTAATTTGTCTCTTTTGTGTCAAAAGGAAGGAGAAGCTTTGCACAGGAGCTCCCAGCTCACGTGTTTGTGCCTTGAAGCAGGAGAAGGGATGGCACCCCACGTGTCTGTGTCCTTTTCTGGGGGTGGGGGCTGTGCTGCAGCACTCCAGGGAATGCTCTGGCTTCTCCTGAAGGTTGAAGCATAGAAAAAAAGATTCTACAAGGAGAATAATTTGTCACCTTCATCTCTTTGTCAGCTCCCCCTGACAGACTTCATTCCCCAAGAGTAAGATCTGGAGAGTTTATTGTAGAGGAGCATGATCAGAGCTGCCAAACTCTGACATTCACACAGGATAAAGCTCTACCTGTTGGACAAAAAACTGAGCTTTGGCAAAGCATCTCGTGACCAATATCTGGAAGGCAGCTGGGTGCTGGACGTGGGAGTATGAATGACCCTAAGCCAGCCCAGTGTGCATGCTGCATCCTTTGTGTCCTTGCTGAAGGTCCCAGCCCGTGATCAGGAGCTTGCTCAGCTTTGTGTGCTTTGCTGAGCTTTCCCCTCTCCATCCTTCCTCATCCCTCTTCTCCCCTGTCCTCACAGCAACAAAAAACTTGGGAGTGGGAAGCTTTGATCCCTTTGGCTCAGAGCAGAGCAAGGGCAGCACTCCAGGCCCCTCTGGGGAGCTGGGGTTTGTTTTTTAGGGATTTGAGCACATGCTGACAGCAGCAGGAGGTGCATGGCTGGACACAGCCTCAGGCAGCCCCTGAGCTGGCTCTTGGCAGGGAGAGGGAAGATGCAGCACGAGGAGGTGGATCTGCCCTGGAGTCACTTCCAGCAGCCAGAGAGGGGCTGAGTTAAGGGGCTGGGAAAGGAAATAATTTGGGGGGTCTGTGAAGTACAAGACAGTCCTCTGAGAGCAGCACCTACACCCTCACCCAGGTGCTGGCCAGGAAGTGCTGCCCAGAACCCCCATTACCCTCATTTCTTTAGCTCAGGAGATGGTTTTTCTTTTCCCTGAAAGTTACACAGTGCAGCCAAGGTTGTCAAAAAGGCAAAACGTCGAGCAAAAAAAGACTCATGCACATATTTCACTATGTTGTAGAGTGTGTTCTGAGGTGGTAAAACAAATATCTGAGTTGTCTACAGCAGCAATTATCATTGCTCTCACTAGTGTCAAGGCTGTCCAGTAAACACCCTACAGGCATGGCCAGGGTGCTTTTGGCCCAGGTTAGTGGCCATGACCTGATGTCCTCTCCTCAGTACTTGCCTTCCCTCTGGAAGGTGCATCTTCCTGACACAGCTCATGGCCCTTTTGGGATGGAACACAGTGCCCAGCTCATCTGCAGCTGAGCTGCTCAGCAAGCAGCCCACTTCCTGCAGCAGCTGCAGGGGAGCTGGGCTGCTCCTGCATGGTTTCAGCCCCAGAGCAGTGCTCAGGGGTCAGACTCCTCTGTGCTCTCTTTGGTGCCCTGTCCCTGCAGCTCTGGGTGACTCCTCTCCATCACCCTGCCTGGGAGGTGACTCAGAAGTGGCCCTGCTGCTGCTGCTGCTTGTGTCCCTTCCTTCTGACAAACCCATCCTGGGTGCTGGGCTCCTCTGCACATCTGCTCGTGGGGCTGCAGGGATTCACTTCCAGCCTGTGAAGTGCTGCCCGAGCCCTCTCCCGCCTCTTTCCACGTGGGGCACTTTCTTCATGAGGAATTAAGAGACCTCAGGGACCAGATGCAGCTCAGTGATGGAAATAGTTGCACAACAGAGCATTTGATTCATGCCTTCTGACTTTTCCAAGAGTCAAAGTCTTCCAGACAAAGCAAGCTTGGCTCAACTGCAGGCAAAAGGAGAGGTGAGAAGTCTGGACAAGGAGGTGTGAGGGAGGTAAAAGGAGCTGAATGTCCACATAACAACACCTGAAGGGAAACCTGAGAGGAACTGAATGGCCCACTGCTGATTGCTTGCTTTGGGTGGTTGGTTCTGTGGTTTTATTCAGCTCAGTGTCTTGCTGTAAAGCCTTAAAATGTAAAAGTAACAGTTTTGAATGTAAAACTGTGTAAGTGCACAACCCTTTGGGCTTCTGGCTCACAGAGACGGGGGTCCTGCCCTGTGACTGGAGGTGACTGTTCAGGGATGAGCAAGAGCAGGGGATGCACATCTGAGGCCAGCCCTTCACCAGAACCAGCTGCTGGCCAGGGACCTCCTGAACCTGGAGTGCTTTGTGTGTTCAGCAACCTGCAACACGTTCATCTGCAAGGCACTGCCCCCATTTCCCCTCAGACTGGAGCAGAAACTCGGCCTCCTCTGCCTCTTGGGACAAGGGGTTTCACAGGTGCTGGGGAGAAGTGAGGGAGCATCTCCTGAATTCAGCCAGCCACTCCCAGTCCTGGTGCTGCAAGAGGCAGTGGAAGGACAGCCCTTCCTCCTCCTCCTCCTCCTCTTGAAGATCTCTGGCAAAGCCACCTCCAGGCTGAAGTCTCCAAGCCTGAATCAATACTTCAGACATTTTCTGAAGGTCTTCTGCCATGGCAGAATCCCCCTTCCAGCAGCCAGGCTGGTTTTCCCCAGGTCCCTTGTGTCACAGCTGGGGCTGCTGGACCTGTGCATCCCCAAGAGGTCACTCAGTTTGCCACCATCCTTGTGACACGAGTTTGGTGGTGACACAGGCCAGGATGGCTCTCCCAGGGGTTTTGTCCCACGTGGCACAAACCCTGTGTGTCCCTGAGAGGAACCACTGAGGGAGCTGGGGGTGTTCAGCCTGGAGAAAAGGAGACTCAGGGGTGACCTTATCACTCTCTGCAACTCCCTGAAAGGTGGCTGTGCTCAGGTGGGGTTGGTCTCTTTCTCCAGGCAGCACTGACAGAACCAGAGGACACAGGCTCAAGCTGTGCCAAGGGAAATATAGGTTGGATATTAGGAAAAGGTATTTTACAGAAAAGGTTATAAAATTCTGGAATGGTCTGCCCAGGGAGGTGATGGAGTCACCATCCCTGGATGTGTTTAAAACAGCCTGGATGTGGCACTGGGTGCCAGGGTTTAGTTGAGGTGTTGGGGCTGGGTTGGACTC
>VYZP01067307.1:42053-107330 GCA_013400635.1 Hypocryptadius cinnamomeus
ATTCTGTGAATTCTGTGAATTCTGTGAATTCTGTGATTCTGTGAATTCTGTGATTCTGCGAGTGCCCCAGCCCTCACTGCTGGAGCGCTTTCCCTCTCTGCCCTGCATGTTGGATTTCAAATCACGAGATCAAAGTCAGCACTTTCTATCTCCAGCATCTCCAGCACGTGTTTCCTTTTTTTGAAGCCCATTAAGTAGTTTAATTGGGAGACAGGAGCTCTTGAATGAGCATTTGGAATTAATGAGCTGCTTTAGCCGTGCTGATGCCTCACAAGGATATTTTGCCTGGGGTGACAGTCACTCCTCACCTGTTTTCTCCCTCTTTACTGCATTTGGGAAGTGACCCAGGATTTCATTGCTTTTGTGTGGCTGTGGCACTGTGCAGGTGGCTGGGGAAGGGTAAATCCCCTTTTCAGGGGTGTCTTAAACAGGTTTGTGCTCTGCTCTCAGCTGTCAGCCAAGCCCCAGTGAGGATTTTTCTCTCTGTGTCCCCAGAGGAGCCCAGTGCTCTTGCAAACAGGCTGTGCACAGGCTACAACCTCTGGACACTTCGGTCTCACCAGGGCTGCAGCTTCTCTGTTCTTCTGTTCCAGCTGCTGCCAAAAGCTGACTTTTTATCTGATCTGTGGTCTTTCACCACGAGCTGATGTGGTCCCCGCTCTGATTTGTGCCTCGGCCCCGCCGTGCTCGGCGCAGCTCGGGCTGTGGTGTCTCAGAGCCCGTCCTCCTTCAGCCTTTGTAGCACAAAGAGACAAAATCAGAGCCACGTGTGCTGCTCTCACTCTCCTCACCTCGGTATTTGTCCCTTTGGGCTTCTCATCAGCTGCACCCCTGTGATCTGACCTCCTCAGCCTCCCCCAGCCAGAGCTGCATGCTCAGGTTGAGCTCCAGCATCTTTTTAAAGGTTTTCTTCCCTCTCTTTTCCCAAATAGGCAAAATGTGCTGATATTGGACCATTTCAGCCTGGAGGTGGCAGACACCTGGCCTCCATCCAAGGGCTTTCAAGCTTGAGGTTGAATCCAGTGCCTGTGGACATCAAACCTGTGCTGATCCACAGTAAATCCTAAATCCACAGGGAATGCCAGCAGCCTGGCTCTCTCCTCCATGGACATGCCTGTTTGAGCACGGGGTTTGTCCTTCTTGATGTGGCAGCAAAGGCCCAAAAACGAAGCCACTTCCCACTCCTGCTGGTCTCCCACCACAGGGTGTGTGCTCCTGAGGGCTGGTGTCCTTCCCATCTTCCCCTTTGCTGTTCTTCCTGCTTTTCTGATTTAGCTGGATTCCTGGTAGCTCATCATCATTAATAATTTAATGAGTTAGACCCCAAATAAGTGGCCTGAGCTGAATTTTTTTTCTCCTCTCCCTGTGACACACTGTCAATGACCCCACTGCTTGCACAGAAAATCCCTGTTCAAATGGATGTCTTCCCATGAGAAACTCTTGCCAAATCAGTGATTTCCACCCCCCCTCATCAAAAGAAAAATAAATCCTGAGCTGGAAAGATTCCTCACCTGTTCAGTTCAACAGCAGTGAGCTGCCAGGCTGTGCTGTGTAAGATCTGCCCACAAGTCTATTGAATAGAATAGGATTTTTTTTTTCTCCCCCAGTAAATGGAGATATTTTCAGGAGGCATTTGGGGGCATTTTCTAGTACACTTTTTATTCCAAATTCAGCTCAGATGAGGAGGGACCAGAGTGTGCAGAGCACTGTCTGCAGCCGAAGGGCTGGGAGCTGATGCAGCAGGAGATTATTTGGGAATTAAATCCAACAGAGTGGCCTGAGGGGACCTGGTGCTGCTGGAAATCACAGGAGCTTATCCAGGCACGTCTGCCTGAGCCACTCTGAGGTCTCCTGTTCAGGTTTCCAAGCCTGCTCCTGCTCTGGGGACGTGGCAGTGCTCAAAGGTGGGAGCTGTCCCCCACAGTTGGAGCTGTGCTCCTCTACGCCCCCAGCTGCCAGGGGAGGATTTTGCTCTTTCAAAAGGTGAGAAATTTGTGCCATGTGCTCGTGAGGCTCTGCCCAAGGAGTGTAAATAGTGCCAGAGGTTTTCCACATTCCATTAATGAACTCTTCAGTACAGGTCCTGAGAACCCAGTCTGCCTGGAGGGATTTCAGTGTCGCTGAGGGTCAGTGAAATTTGGGATTTGCCCTTCCTCTCCCTCTCAGAAAAGAGCCCAAAGGCTCCCAAAACACTGCAGATGTCTTTGAAAAACAAAGCTCCCCGTTTGCCTTGATGTAACCCAAGCTCATGTTGCTAAAAAATTCAATTAAACTGAGAGCAACTCCTAGTGAAATTCAAATTGGGTGATTTGTGACTGACTGGAACTGAGCATTTTCAGTTTGAAGGGACCTACCGTGATCAAATTGAGTTTTGAAGCTCTCTGAAAATTTCCCTGAAAGCCTCATCTCCAAAAACCATTAAACATGGTTTCATAATTATATACAATTTTATTCACTATTATATATAGAATCACTATTATAGGTAACTTGTATTGCATACAGTCAGGTGAAATACTCCATGAAATACTCCAACAGGAAATCAAAAACTGTGGTTTTACCTTGGTAAAAATATCAGTGTTGCTGATTGTGTTTAGTGAAGGCTTGTGCTCTAAACAGCATCTCATTTTAGCCAGGAGGCATTTTCTCTTTAAAATAAAATAAAGAAATAAATAAAGAAGTCCCTGTGGAGAGCAGCCACCCTTTCTCATGGAGCACGAGCAGAAACAGGCTCGTCACTTCTGATTTCACCCCACAGAGTGGGAGGCAGAGGGATCCCAAACACTTTCCTGCTTCACAGGACACTGGAGCAGCTCTGGGATGTCACTGGTCTCTGTGAGACATCTCCTGACCAATGCTATTTGTCTGAATTCCCAGGAATGCTGCTGCTTGTTCTTCAGAGCGGAAAAATGTTCTATTTTCGGCCGTGACAACTTTCTTTTTTTTTTTTTTTTTTTTTTTTTTTTTTAATTCTGGGAATCAAACGATTCAAACAAAGCATGGCAAGGGTTTGTATAGGTCTGAGTGGTGTGGGATGGGGCTGGAGCGAGGCAGAGCTTCAGGCAGGGACAGGAGGAATCTATTACTGCTCTCCTCACAGTTTAAGTGGATGGTGATGGAGATCCTGGCGTGTCAGAGTGGAGGCAGACGTGGATATGTGGGAAAATGTCTCTTGGAGCAGAAAAAGAAAAGATCAAAACAAATGGGTAAATAAACACAGGAGCATATGTCTCAAGACTAGGGGAGGGTGGGGGGGAATTAAAAAAATGAGATTTGATCAAAACTCAGCTTCATTCCAGAGCTTGAGGTGGCCCTGGGTGAGCAAAGGCACTGCCAGGAATTGTGGCTGCCCCTGGATCCCTGGAGGTGCCCAAGGCCAGGGCTTGGAGCAGCCTGGGACAGTGGAAGGTGCAGGGCTGGAATTTTGGGTCTTCAGGGTGCATTCCAACCCAGACCATGCTGGGCTTCTGCAACTCTAATTGGTCCAAACCCCAAATTGCTTCAGGCTTTGCAGGTAGAATGGAATTGGAATCTCGAGGGAAGGCCCAGCCTGGATCATCCTTTAGCAGCTGCTGGCTTAGGGAAGGATTTGGCTGATTTGCTGTTGTGCTGGTCTCCTCCCCTGTGATAGGTGATGCCCTGTGTTAAAGTGGTTTAGAGATGAAGCCTTTTCCTGCCCACTTTTTAAACAAAACCAGCAACTGGAGAACCTCAGGCGCGTTCGGCGCCGGCAGTGAACGAGCCCCAGAAATCCACCCTCCTCCAGAAACTGCCCCGTGCCAGCTCTGCTTTGAGAACCCTCAGAAATACTTTGAAGTAGGGCTGAAGCAGGAAGTTAATTAGAGCTGCTTTGATATCTTCCAGCGTGTTTTAACAGCTGCTTTGGAGGCAGCTCGAGCAGCAAGAGCGTGGTTTGGTTTGTGCTCCTGAAAGTCCACACTTGCCCTGCTGAAATTCCTCTGTGTGTCATGGCATGGCTGCTTTTTTTTTTTTTTTCCTGAGAGCTCAAACTCATTTTCAAGGGGATTTGGGAAAATAAAATGGCCAAACATTATTGATTGTGGCTTGTAAAATTCTTTTTTAAGTAGTAATTATAATAATATTTTTTTTAAAATTTCCCTTGATGCTGTTGCAGCCACAGTCTGAAATTTCCCCATTTCTCACTTCTGTTTTCAGTTGTCTTTCTCCCAAATCCTCCAGCAGGCTAACATTTTCCATGGCTTGTTCACATCTAAATGACTTCCCAGGATATTTTAAAATAAAATCATTGCAGTGAAGAGGTTCAAGCTGTCTCTTCGTGGTGAGGAACCTCTAAAAATCCCAAAAGCAGAGGTTTTGACCCCGCTGGTGCACCCTCCTGGGGGAGAATCCTCAACTGAACTCTTTTGCTGTGGTGATTAATGGTTGATAGGCAATGTGCTGCTCTGCCATAGAAAAGAAACAGCTCTTCCAAAGGTTTTCCTCACTGCAGCTGTAACCTTTATCCTGCTTTCTTGTCTTTTGGTTGATCTTCATTCTTATGACTTGGTTTTTGTTATGTTTGTTACCAAATTTTTTTTTTTTAAATCATAAAATCACATAATCCCAGGATGGTTTGGGTTGGAAGGGGCGTTAAAGCTCATCCCATTCCACCCCTTACCATGGGCAGGGACACCTTCACCCATCCCAGATTGCTTCCCTCAGTCATAGCCCACATTGGGTTTATCCTAGGAAGGCCAGTGTCTGGATTTAAAAAGAAAAACGAAATTATTTGGGTGGCTGTAGAAAGCAAAACAAATAAAGCAAAGAAAAACAAGGGGGTTCCCAGCTTTCCACCTCTTCTAGCTCAATGCATTCTACCTAAAATTAGGGAATGCACATCTGTGGGTCACACAGTGGGACCTGAAATCAGGGAATGCACATCTGTGGGTCACACAGTGGGACCTGAAATCAGGGAATGCACATCTGTGGGTCACAAATTGGGAACTAAAATTGGGGAATGCACATCTGTGGGTCACACAGTGGGACCTGAAATCAGGGAATGCACATCTGTGGGTCACACAATGAAAGCCATGACTTGCTCCACCATGGAAGACTGGGAGATATCCAGGCTTTCCCATTGCTCCTTGCTCTTCCTCTTTGGGCTTTGTGGGAGCTTTTAGGAGAATGCCTGGCCCAGGCTGAGCTGTAAACACGGGGCAGGCCAATGGAGGCTGTGGATTTTTGGGTCTGTGCTGGAGTTTTCCCAGCTAGCAGTGGCAGGAGGCCCTGTGCTCACAGGGATTCACAGGACCGAGGTGTGTCCCCATCCCTGGGGAGCACGAGCAGCCTCGGCGCCTTTCTCCTGGAAGTGCCTCCTGAGGTGAGGCTGGAGGACAAATCCCACCCTGTGGCACCTCTGGAGCTTCTCTCTGTCCCTCTTGGATCCCTCCTGCTCACCCCTGGCCCTGGCCCTGCCTTCTGCAGCCACTGGAGCAGCATCTGCTCTGCCCATCAGTGCCTCTCCTCTGCTGGCCCCCAGCCCACGCCGTGGCTGCCATGGATTAAGGACAATTCCCTTCCCTGACCTGGAAGCAGAGGCTGGATGGGGCTGTGGTGGAGGAGCATGGAGGGGGTGTGTGTGTGTGAATGCACAGCATGGAATCCTAGCCCTGGCAGGAGTCCTTGCTCCCTCTGAATTTGGGATCACCTTCCAAGTAGAACTTCTGTAATGCCCCTGCACCTCTGACCCCACAAATCCAGTTCTCTCCACAATTTCTTCCCATTTTGCTCCAGCAGCCGAACTGAAGTCACTTAGCAGTGACTTAACTTGCCTGGAGCCACTTCAGTGAGGCACAAATCCCCCCTGGAAGAGCCAGGATCTCCTGTCTGGCTGCTGGATGCAGAGCCCAGCTATTCCTGGAGCCATAAATCCTCACACCTCGTTCGTCACGGGCCAGAGCCGGGCCATGGGACTGGTGTTAATTACTTTGGGGAAATTAAGGGATCCCCAGCCATCTCCTGGGCTGGTGCAGTTACCAAAGGCATGATCAGGCAGAGGGTTTGGGGAGGAAAGTGGTGTCTCTCTGTGCTGCCTGGTGAAGGGTTGCTCTTGGAACAGATGCTTCTTTTGGGGTGAAAATCGATGCTGCTCTTCCAAGTGTCCCTGGAACCTGCTGTGGATGGCTCTGGATGGGCTCCAGCCAAGGCACTGCAGGGTGTGGGGGGAAAAAGAAGGAAGATGAACCCCCTTGGAGCTGATCACCTCACAGAAATCACCACTGCTGCTTCTGCTTCTTCAAACCTGCTCTTTATTACCATTAATTATGAGCTCTCTTTGTTGTGCTATTTGTATTTTGCAGGAATCTTCGCTGGTTTGTCCTGCCATGGAAAATCAATGTCTGTCAGAATTTGTGAAACATTTTTCTTCCTGGAAAGAGAAAGAAGTTATTAAAGTCTAACCTTTTTTTTTTTTTTTTTTTTACATAAACAATCTCTGTCACCTTCAAAAACATTTTTTCACCCAGTGCCACAGTACTGTGACCCCTTAAATCTCTAGAAAACCAGTTGTGTTCAGATGGTTTTTAAATTATTGAGGAGTTTTGGCACATCCCCCGTGAGGGGAGAGAACAAGAAGGAGTAATCTGGTGAAGTGTCCAGTGCAGGAGGGGATGGGGCTCAGAATCAGAGAATAATTTAGGTCAGAAAAGCCTGCTGGGGGTCTCTAGTCCAATTTTACCCATTGCCATGCCAGCTGTGAAGCTTCATGGTGCCAGTGCTGCAAGGCTCTGCTTTCCTGGGATTATTGGGGTCAGCAGGGATGGCCTTCCTGGGATTATTGGGGTCAGCAGGGATGGCCTTCCTGGGATTATTGGGGTCAGCAGGGATGGTTTTCTTGGGATTATGGGAGTCAGCAGGGATGGCTTTCCTGGGATTATTGAGGTCAGATGGGATGGTTTTCTTGAGATTATTGGGGTCAGGAGGGATGGTTTTCCTGACATTATTGGGGTCAGGAGGGATGGCTTTCCTGGGATTATTGGAGTCAAGAGGGATGGCTTTCCTGGGATTATTTGGGTCAGGAGGGATGGCTTTCCTGGGATTATTTGGGTCAGGAGAGATGGCTTTCGTGGGATTATTTAGGTCAGGAGGAATGGTTTTCCTGGGATTATTTGGGTCAGGTGGGATGTCTTTCCTGGGATGTCCCACTGCCGAATTCACAGCCCTGCCTAGAAAGGCACTTGGCCTTCAGGATTCTGCTTCTTGCAAATATTGTCTGTCACCAAACCACTGGAAATGTGGAGAAGGAAGGGAGAAAACCCTCTCCAATGCCTGCAGGTCAATGTCCTTCCAGGAAAATAAAAAAAAAGGGAATAATGGAATTTGGCTCAGGCTCGAGAACAAACATGAAACCTCCCCTAAATTGCCATCTGCAGGAGAAGGACAGGGGAGAGCATGTTTACCATGGCAGGCTCCAGGGTGATGCAGGCTGTCAGAATTATAAAATATTCTTGGAATTGCTAAATGTTATAGACAGTAATTCCACCTCGGAAAGCCTCCCAGTGCAAATGAAATCCATGAAAGGCGGGCTCGGCACCAAATGAATCTGGGCACTGCTGTAGGAATTAGCTGCTCTTTGGTCCCAATTTGTGGGGAGCTGCTCAAGGACATTCCAGTGGAAGGTCCAAGGACTGGTCAGGAAGGCTGTGCTGGCAGAAGGAGCTGGGTTGGTGTGGAAGGGAAGACAAGAGGGTTTGACTTGCCTTCAAAGTGGAAACCACAGCAGGCCTTGAAACAGCCTGCAGGAGATGGAAATGGAAACAGGGAGAGAGAAACCTCAGGAGATAAACTGCTTTGGGATATTGGGAATTAGGAATTGTTCCCTGGGAGGGTGGGCAGGCCTTGGCACAGGGTGCCCAGAGCAGCTGTGGCTGTCCCTGGATCCCTGGAAGTGCCCAAGGCCAGGCTGGAGCAGCCTGGGACAGTGGAAGGTGTCCCTGCCCATGGCAGGGGTGACACTGGATGGGTTTAAGGTCCTGTCCAGCTGAAACATTCTATGGGATAAATTGACCAGGAAGGCGTTGGAGGCCCTTGGAGTGGGAAGAATCTCCTTTGGGACGCCGTGAGGGAGAGGCCTGGTGGGCAAACACTGCAATGGCCTCCCATGTCACTGCTGGAATGGAAACCAGCCAAAATAACACCTCAGGCTTCTGGACAAGGAGCTGCTGGCAGCTTTGGAGAAGGCTGAGGAGCTTTTGGAGAGGGATGGTGGCAGCTCCAGAGAGGCTGCAAGCTCAAGATGGAGGCTGATCCAAGGCCTGGCAGCAACGAGGGGAAACATTAATCCAGGAAAACACCAAGTCCAGCCCTTTCTGCTCAGGACTGGCAGGTCTTTAAACACTGAATCTCGTGCAGATGAGATGTCTGGCACCTCTCAAGGTCTTATTTCTGTCCTTCAAGACAGACTGAACGTGACACATCTGAAAGTGTGCGAGGCACACGTCAACAGGCTGGGAATTGGCTGCAGGGTCTGGCCATCCCTGCAATTGAAAATAGCCCCAGGATGTGATTCCCACAGCCAGGGTCTGCTCTGGATTGTCTTGGCCGTGTGCTCTTTTTTATTAAAAAACAAAAAAAACCACCAAAAAACCTCCCCAAAAAACAAACAAACAAATTTTTTTAAAAAGTTAAAATTTTTGGTGGTATCTAGAGGGGAAAAGCCATGGTTGTCATGTTTTCATGGACTTTCTTTGTGCTGCTGAGCTTTTCCCAGTCCCTGGGGCTTTCCTGGTCCCAGCCCCATGGCAGAAGTGCTGTTGGGTCACAGTTGTGTCCAGCCTGGCCTCGTGGGTCTTTGGCCATCCTATTGCATGACTCATGGTGGTTGTTGTTGCTATTCCTCACCATGGCAAAAAGTCCTCTGGAAATCAAGAGGGAAAGAAAAAAACCCAAAAGCTTGATGGAAGTGGTCATGTAAATAAGAGGTTGCCCAATAAAATTAAGATATTTTTAAATTAAGTGCTCAGAATTAATTTAATATTAATTTCTATAATATTTAAAATATTTATATGTATAAATATTTATATTAATATCAATGATAGCATATGATATTAATTATATTACATTATATTTATATTAGATAATATTATTTTTACTAAATTTATAAAAATTTATATTAATGATAATTTATTTAATATTTAATTAATTAAGCAGGGAAAAGGGAAGAGCCCCTGTGGTGGGATGGGCGCCCTCAGCTGAACTTCCACCTGGGCTTTGTTGAAGCCTCATCCCACCCTCACAGCAGCTTTAAATGGACACTGAATGAGCCTTTTTGTGTTGGCCAGTGTGGGGCTACAAAAAAAACATAAAAAAAAATATTTTTTAAAAATTTCCCATCATTATAAACAAAACTATAATAACATTTTCAAACCCTAAAGCCCTATGAAACAAGTTACATCAAATTTATTTCTACATCAACTCACCTCAAACAATTAAACCAATTAAAATATTAACTAAATTTAAATAATCAATACTACTTCCATTGCAATTCAGAACACAATAACAAATGTTAATACTATCAAACATTCAAACAAAACTGTCAGAAAACTAAACCATCAAACCGAACTAACAAACAAAAACTATCAAAACAAAACCACCATCAATTTTATTTTAACGCATAACTATAAAAACTTTTAAAAATTATATTGCATAAAAATTATATATAATATATAACATTTATATAAAATTATATTAAAATGATATAATATGTATTATCTAACCATTCAAAATCCATCCACAAACAACTTCAACAACTAAAAAATTTAACAAATCAAATTCAAGCAGACAATAGATCATAATTAAACAACTTATTTAAACAATAAAATGTCACACCTTAACTAAAAAAACTTTACAAAATAAATTTATATACATTAATTATTACAATAACAATATTAATAATAATACCTTATACAATTCACTATACACAACAATCAAGAAACAAATCCATCAAAAAATGTTTTTTCCATTCAAAAGAAAAGAAGATTGGGCAGGGAGGCCTCCTTGGAGGTCCCTAACACTGATCTGGCATCTCCAGATGAGTCCTGAGGATGGAGATCCCCCTCTGCTTGGAAACCCACCCAAGGGAAATATCCCTCTTTTCCAGCCCCAGGTAATAACAAATCAAGAAGCATCTCTGTCAGCACTTCAATTTGTGGTTTGTATTCCAGAAAGAGATTAAAATTCCTGCTTGAATCTGTTCTCCCTTTGTGAAATCAAATCCAGCTCGTGGAGTGACAGAGCATGACCTTGCTGAACTGGGATTCCCTACGAGCAACCAAACCACTAATGATGGACATGTGGTTATTTTTGGATGGGGAGTTCCTGCTACTTGGTTTGTTGTCACTTTTTCCTGAGTGGATTTGGCCATGGAGATATGTTTTTTACTGAATTTGATAACAGGGGCCAAATTGAGGCACTCAGAGCTTCAGTGTTGAACCAACACTCTGAAATATTTTCTCTCAGAGGAAATTTGGGGCAAAGTAAGGGTTTGCCTTTCAAACATAGGGTGATAGGGGATGGAAAATCATGGAGAGCTACAGGCACACAGAAAAATCACAAAAGATTCAGGAAATTTATAGTAAATCATGGGCTGACTGCAGAATTATTTCCCTGTTTGCTAAAATCTAAAGGGGCTCGTCCCTCTGGTTTGGTTTTGGCACTGAGGGTGCAGACTGGACTTGCTCTCCAGGAAGCCAGCAGGCCTGAATTCCACTGAGATGCTCCCCAAAAGTGTTTGTCTTTAGAGGGAAAGCTTACAGACATTTCTAACAGGCAGGCTGGGCTGATGTACACCCAGGGAAAGGTGGCAAAGATGGAATATGCTCCTATGACAGACATGGGACCCACATGGGAAGTATTGACAGGAAAAAAAGGGATGGGGAGGTGGTAGGAGGAGGGTGGTGCTGGAGGGGGTCTGGGGTCCCAGGGGGGAATCACAGAGCCATGGAATCCCAGACTGGCTTAGACCTTAAAGACCATTTCATTCCATCTCCCTGGCATGGGCAGGGATGCCACCCTCTGGATCAGGTTGCTCAAATAATTCTCTCACGGGGATCCACATCTGGATACTGGGAATATTTTAGTGCCCCCAGTGCCACAGAGGCACCTGCAAACTGGAGCCAGTCCAGTGTGGGGTCCTGTGGAGAATGGGGAGGAGGGAGAGGAGCCCAGGGTTTTCTTTCAAGGGAAGAGTAAATGTTTGGGGGTCTAAATTTTCAGGTAACAGGCACGGTGTCTTGAAAGGAACACAAGTAAATCCTCCCTGCAGCACCAATTTCTCCTCCACAAAGTCCAAGGAACCTGTAAATGCCTTTTTTTCCCCTTTGCCATGCCTTGCAGAGGTGCTTGCAAGGATTTGTGCACAGCTGTGGAGTCGAGATGCCTCGTGGGCTGGCTGCAAGCATGGAGCTTTGAATGACTGATTTTATTTAGAAAGTTTCAAATCCACTTACTTTCCAACTGTGCTGGTTGTGCTCATTTATTAACTTCCTTCTCCACCTCACTTACTGCCTGTCAGATGTTCACACCCAGGAAATGTGTGCTTGCATAACTGAAACTTTTGCAACCTCAATGTTCAGTGGTAGCATAAGCTTCTAGTTATCTTTTTTTTTTTCCTTTTTTCAAAAAAGGTGTGTTTTGCAGCCTCAGCCCTGTGTGCAAACCTGTAGTAACAGCATGCTGTAAATTCCTAGGCTGAGTAAAACAGACACACTCTCTTCCTCCAACTGGCTCTGAAAGACAGCTCTGTATGGCACAGGAACTTTCTGGTGGTTATTTTTTTTTGAGGGGGGGGCAATGCAAACAAAGCCTTTTGATCAAAAATATGAAGCAATGACAGGGTTTGTTTTTGGTGCAGGTTGGTTTCTTGCACTCACTTGTTTTGTTTGTCTAAACACCGCAGGGAAGTACCTGTGGCAGGCAAGTGCTCCTTTCAAGATAATTTACTGAGAAAAAAATCCCAAAAAACAAAACAAAACAAAACAAACAAAAAAAACCTAGTTCAATGTTTTTAACAATTCTCAGGGAATAACTTTGCCCACCATTCCACTGTGAGGGTTTGGAGGGTGCAAGTACAGGCTGTGCTTGGCATTGTGTGAAAGAAACCCCGAGCTTTGCCTGTGCAGACACCAGGATGTGGAGAGTTTCATCTGAGCGGGCTGAGACAAGCCTCCCTCATTGGGGAGACCCTAATTTGGAGGCATTTTCTTAATGTGAGTCCTGCAGGGTCAGGGGGCTCCACTTCCAACTCTTGGTGAACATAGAGAAAAAACACAGAGACCTCAAGCTGTCCATGGAGGAAAGGTGGGCACAGACCCCAGGGCATGCAGAAACCAAGGGGATCTTTGTTCCCCCTCACTGCTTGGGTGGAAAAGGCCCCAGCTGCTCTGGTTCTCTGCCAGGAGCAGACTCTGATGGTGGGGAGGTTGCCCAAGTCCATCTTGGGGCTCTCAGGCTGAAATTTGCTGCTGCCTGGCCAGGTTGGATTAAGGAGCTGTAGGGGAAGGTGCCGTTTGCCTGTGGATTCAGGGAAAGAAGGGAAGGCTGTTGTCCAGGCAGGATGAGCATGCTGTGGGAGCTCCAGAGAGCCACCAGGCAGGACAACTTCAGCTCCAGGCTGAGCATGGGGAGAATCTTCTAACGGAGACCTGATGTTGCCTTGCCTTGGGCAGCGCATGGAGAGAGAGAGGGGCTGCTTGATGCTGTCACCAGCTGCTTCAAGGGTGACACTGTGGTCTTCTACTGAATCCTCCTTAGCCCAGAGAGCAGAGCAGATGCTCCCCTGTGGACCTAGCTCATTTTTGGGACAGTTACAGCTCTTGCACACTGCAAGAACAAAATGATTTCCAGATTAAACATGCGTTAGTTAGAGCACGCAATTCTTTCTTTTTGCTTGGTTGCAATCTCAAAAGAAGAGATGGCCACAAAGATACAGGGTAAGATTGTGATCTAGCAGGGTGTTGAAGTGTGTGCACTGATGAGAGTTACATGGACTGCACTGCCTTCTGTGTTTAACAGTTGTACTAAATTTGCAGTAATTCATCACAGATGTGGAGGGTGGGCAGGCCGTGGCACAGGGTGCCCAGAGCAGCTGTGGCTGCCCCTGGATCCCTGGCAGTGCCCAAGGCCAGGTTGGACATTGGGGTTTGGAGCACCCTGGGATAGTGGAAGGTGTCCCTGCCCATGGCAGGGGTGGAATGGATGAGTTTAAATTCCCTCCCAACCCAAACCATCCTGGGATTTCCATGGTGCAGCACCAATACTTTGCTTGGAGAGCAGTGTGGGTGTTGCCTGCTCACGTCACACGCTGGAGACCTAACCTGAAACCACAAACCAGAATTTGTGCCCTGGCCAAAAGAATGTGGAAAGAAGAGCTCGTCAAACCTTCGCTTCGATGCTCAGGGTGCAGCGCTGCCGCGTTTGACGCACGATGGGCAAATGCCACAGCGAGAAAAACCACAAAGGTTCAGGGCTGGGACCAGAAACACGATTTATAACCTGGGCTGGGTGAAAAGGAATTAATTACTGGTAACTAGTGATGCCTTGAGAATGCTGACCTAGAACAGAGGCCAGACAGAGTTAAAGAATAAAGCAGGGATTTATTAGGAGGTTTTCACAGATCCACCCTGGGCAGCACAAGAGCCCAGCCAGGGCTGCACCCAAGATGAACCAAAATGGTCCCAAAATGGACGCCCGGTCACGGGGTCTCTTACTTTTATAAGTTCTGCTCCATTTGCATATTGGAGTTAATTGTCCAATTCCAGCTTTAGCCCATGAACTCCCATCCTGCTTGTTTTTCTCTCTTCAATCCACATTGTTTATGCTCTTGGGCCTGAAATTTGGATCATTTGTCCTTGGTCCCCAGCTAGAGAAGGAATTGTTTTGTCTCCCTGCTCTGTGCAGAGAGCTCACCATCCCTTAATGTGAAGCTCAGAAGTACAAGCTAAAGCAGCACAGAATCTGAAAAATATAAAAGCTAAACCTGAGACATCAGCAGGTCAAGGAAAAGTGGGCTCCAAACTGTCCAGGTGAGCAGTGACAAAACAATTCAGTGTAAGTGGTTTCCCAAGGAGAAGGTCCAGATCCTGGTGGGATTGATGGCACTCTGCAGATGACAGCAGAGCCTAAGGGATATTAGGCCACAAGCCTGGAGGTGAAAGTGGAAGTAGGATCACCAGCCAAAAGGTTTTGGGAACTTTCCCTGTGGAGATCAGAGGCCTCACAATGTGAAAATCTTGCAAAGGGAAATGTCTCTACCACCAGGTCATTTCACCTTGCCAAGCCAAATAATTTAAATGAAACCACAGGCTTCAAGAGGGGGAATCTCAGGCTGGGAAGAAGAGATCCCAGAGAGAAGATATCCCAGATCAGGTACTAAACTGCAGGTGGAAAATCTGGGTTCAGATCCAGGGGCTGAATAATAGGGGGAATTTAAGTGTCATCCCAGAAGGCTTCCAAGCATCAGGCTTGTTTCTATAGGCTTCTGTGAAAAGCTTCAGTTTTAATACATATAAATTTTTCCAGGAACAACTTTTTGGTGTGAAAAAAAATCCTGAAAAATATCTGAAATCATAAACTTGTTAAGGAAAAGCATAGATTATTTCCAGAAGGGAGGGACTTCTTACTAGAATGCAGTGGGTTGTTTTGGTGTGAGAGTTTGTTAGCCTGGGGCCATTCTCGGTCCTCCCAGGTCTCCTGGGCATTTGTTTTGCAGTTGGGTTGGTCTGCTGCCTTCTCTGGAGATTTATGAACTGCTCTTATCCTCCTCATCAGGAGTGTCCCACAAATAACCTTTTTTGGAGTTTTCTTTGGTCACTGTTGGGGTTTTTGGGGGGGGGGGTTTGTTTGTTCGTTTGTTTGGTTTGGTTTATGTTTGGTTTGGTTTATTGGTGAGTAGAGAAAATGTCTGTTCCCACCCGAGAAATCACAACTCTGGCAGATGTTACCTTGCATTTCCCCCTTGTTGTAGTTTCTCAAGCTCATTTTGTGGTCCTGTCAGGGCATCTGGAGCTTGGTAGAACACACCCATCCCCTGCTTCTGAGGTGAGCTAACATGGAACCATGGAATCCCAGGATGGTTTGGGATGGAAGGGACCTTAAAGATCATCCTTTTCCACCCCCTGCCATGGGCAGGGACACCTTCCACTGTCCCAGGCTGCTCCAAGCCCTGTCCAGCCTGGCCTTGGACACTGCCAGGGATCCAGGGGCAGCCACAGCTGCTCTGGGCACCCTGTGCCAGGGCCTGCCCACCCTGCCAGGGAACAATTCCTTCCCAATATCCCATCCATCCCTGCTGAAGCTGGAGGGATTGGAGCACAGGTGTGATGAGAAGCATCTGAGGGAGCTGGGAAAGGGGCTGAGCCTGGAGAAAAGGAGGCTCAGGAGGGACCTTGTGGCTCTGCACAACTCCTGACAGGAGGGGACAGCCAGGGGGGGTCGGGCTGTGCTGCCAGGGAACAGGGACAGGACAAGGGGAAAGGGCCTCAAGCTGGGCCAGGGGAGGCTCAGCTTGGACAGCAGCAGGAATTTCTCCATGGAAAGGCTGCTCAGGCCTTGGCAGGGGCTGCCCAGGGAGCTCTGGAGTGCCCATCCCTGGAGGTGTCCCAGGAAGGGCTGGAGGTGGCACTCAGTGCTCTGGGCTGGGGACAAGGTGGGCACTGGGCACAGCTGGGACTCCATGGGCTGGCAGGGATTTTCCAGCCTCAGTGATTCCATGATTTATATTTGTTAATTTTTACCTTCCCCCCTCCCTCCTTTTCCTTTTGTTGGTGGAAGTTTGAGGCTGGTTCTTTTCTCAGTCCTCTCTGGTGTCCGTGGCAGAAGGAACAGCTGCCAAGGGAGGGAGATGTGCAGCCCAGGGAACACGGTGTCCTCCCTGCAGCACAAAGCCTGGCTCTGCTGCAGCTTGTTCCAGGTGGCTACATGTGTGTAGGTGCCTCGAGTGACTCACAGATGACTGCAGAGCTAAAGACTCCTTGCACGGGGTTGATCTGAGGTGAGGAGAGAGGGAGGAAGGAGAAATCTTGCATGACTCTCTCAGCTGGTTCTTCGAGGGTGCTGGAGAAGTCACTTGCCTGTGAAATTCTCTCTCTGGCAAAGCAGCTTGCAGCAGATTATTCCCAGAAGTTCTTCAGTTCTCAGCAACCACAGACAGGACCCAGGGAATGGCTGGAGCTGTGCCAGGGGAGGTTTAGGTTGGATTTTAGGGAAAGGTTCTTCCCCCAGAGAGTGCTGGGCACTGCCCAGGCTCCCCAGGGAATGGGCACAGCCCCGAGGCTGCCAGAGCTCCAGGAGAGTTTGGGCACTGCTCCAGGGATGCCCAAGGTGGGATTGTTTAGGTCAGGAGTGGCATCAGTGATCCCTGTGAATCCCTTCCAGCTTCATTCTGTGATTCTAAAGCTGGGAAAGCCAAGATGTACTACATCAGGGAAGGTATAGGTTGGATATTAGGAAAAATTTTTTCACTGAAAGAATAATAAAGTACTGGAATGTGGTGGAATAATAAAGTACTGGAAAGTGGTGGAATCACCATCTCTGGATGTGTTTAAGAAAAGGCTGGACATGGCACTTGGTGCTATAGTCTGGATTCTGACTTGAGGTGTTAGGACATAGGTTGGACTCGATGATCATAGAGGTTTCTTCCAACCTCATTATTCTGTGATTCTGTGTGATTCTGTGACCAACACATCCAGCAAAAGGAACATTTCCTGATGTGTGTTTGAATGCAACCAAAGATTTTATTTAATAAGCCCAACTGCTGTGAGAACCACTCCAAAACAGGAATTAAGCTTGTGCATCCAGGCCATTTTACAGGAACATATTTATGTCTATGGGAGCTTTGTCTTCAAGCTTGCCCTGCTGTCTCCTGCTCACATCTCTTTTGGAGGACCCAAAGGGTTTTGGAACAGCTGGATGGTTCCTGTAGTTTTAAGAATCAAATAATCCCAGAATGGTTTGGGTTGGAAGAGACCTCAAAGCCCATCCTATTCCACCTCCTGCCATGGACAGAGACACCTTCCACTGTCCCAGGCTGCTCCAAGCCCTGTCCAGCCTGGCCTTGGACACTGCCAGGGATCCAGGGGCAGCCACAGCTGCTCTGGGCACCCTGTGCCAGGGCCTGCCCACCCTCCCAGGGAACAATTCCTTCCCAATATCCCATCCATCCCTGCCCTCTGGCAGTGGGAATCCATTCCCCCTTGTCCTGGCACTCCAGGCCCTTGTAAGGAATCTCTCTCCAAGTTTCCTGTAGTTCCTTCAGGCCCTGGAAAGCCAAAATTTGGTCACCACAAAGCTTCTCCTCTCCCAGTTGAACAATCCCAGCTCTCGCAGCTTTTCCATGAAAAATGTGAGTGAAGAAAACAAAACTCAAGATTCCGCCGTGTCCTGTGGGACAATCTTAGGAAATTCCACCTGTTCTCACAGCCCTGCATTTCCCAGGGTCTAAAATTCCCATTTTCCTGCAGTGGCTTGGCTCCAACCTGGACACCAGCTCTGCTTTGGCAGGCTAGGCTCTTGGGATGGTGCTGCAATGTCCTTTGGGCTGAGGGAGCGGGGAGCTCTGGAAGTCTGCATGTTTGAGCAAGTTCAATGCAGCTGCCTCTGCCGGAGCCTGACTTCCTTCCTTGGACCAAGCCCGAGGTTTGTGGGCTCCAATAACGTGGCAAGTCACCAACTTGGCATCTATAGGAACGAGGAGGGCGCGGCCCCTCTCCCATTGCACAAAAAAGTCAGAGCCTGTGGAGAGGAGACGAAGGTGGAAGCAGGACCAGGTTTATTTTCTTTCCTCCCAAAGCCTATTGTGTTTCTGGTTGCTGAGAACCATTCCATAAGTGCCAGCATACAGGGAAAATTTTGGGGTTCTGGTAAAGAGTTGGGGTCTGAACCTGTGGTGTTCAGGGTGTGGAATTCCTCTTGTGACAAAAGTTCTTGGCATTTTAATGCCGGGAGCAGAGGGAAGAGAGGTTGGTTGTGGTGGTTGGCATTGATTTCTTGGTTGAAGGAGGTGTCTGTCTGTGGTCACCTCTGCTCATGAGGTCACAGGCCACAGAGCTGGCCTGAGATGGGTCTTCATCCCTGCCAGCCACAGGGTGACCAGGGTGATCTCCAAGAACAAAACTAGTCCAGCATGGGCTGTTCTTTGTTTTCCAGCTTCTTGGCACACTCAGAGCCGTGTTTTTGAGACATCCCCAGTGGCCACGTGGATGTTTCCTTCTGACAGCAAGAATAGAGACTGGTGCAACTTCTGGTTTCCTTTAAAGGAGCTTTAAAACAAATCATCAGAAGTTTGCAGAACTTGTTGTAAAGTGGAGGCTTCGTGTTCTACTCATTACCGTGGCTCCAAACGTCAAAGCAGCGAGCACTTCCAACATCATTGTCACAGTGCTCTTCCCTGGGAGGGGAAAATGCCATGGGTCTGCTGGGAATGACAAACAATGCTGGCACAGGGAGAGGCAACAAGGCTGAAGTCAAAATGCTTGTGTTCATAATTGCTTTTACCATGGTCCCTGGAAGGCTCCTGCGGCAGACGCAGGGTCCTGTAGGGTGAGGGGCTGTGCAGGAATAGAACAGGGCATAATCCCAGTCCCCAAAGGGTTTGAGGGCTGTCAGACTCCTCCACCAGCCAGACTGACACCACCACGTTTGGAGACCCTGTCACAGACACACTGATTTTAATTGGGAAAACAAAAAAGAAATTTATAGGCTTCTTTTTCAGCTGCAAATTAAATTTCTTCTGCCTTGTCAACGGCTTTTGGATGGCCACTGCGGAAGGATCCTTCTGGTGAGACAAAAAGGCTGCAGAATTAATAGAATTGAACGTCTGCAGCTGAAGAGCTTGACTGAGACTTGAAAAGTTTGCTTTGGGTGGGAGCCAGGTCCTGCTGAGGTCTGCAGGAGTTTTGCTCTTGGCCTCGGTGGGGCCGAGCTTTCACCCTCGGAGATCATGTCCTGAGGAAGAATTTAGTCTAAAATAATTCCCAAAACTTGTATTGTTTGACTCCCATCCAGGGGTTTTTCTGGAGGCTGAGAGGCTTTGTGTTTCTGATTGACTCGGGTTGCTCCCCTTGGCATCTCCCAAGGATGAGCTCTCAACAGAGGGCCAGGAGGCACAAGGGAGGGTCAGACCTCAATCTGGGCTCCCAAAACAACAGATGCTTTAATTTGGGGAGTGTAGGACTTGTTGGGTGTGTGCTGGAGCCACATATTTTTGGAGGAAGCCGTAGCACATGGGAGAGTCACACCAAGGTGACAGCCAGGACCTGGTGGCATCATTGGGGTCCTTCCCTCCCCTCTGCTGATTTCCCATCAAGCAGGCTTTGAAAAGAGGAAAGAGGGAAATGGTAAAAGGCAGTTGGATTCCTATTGTGTGTGCTTGCTGTTCTTGATGATTTTCCCCTCCTTTTTTTAGGACATGGTGGCAGGAAAAGCAACTTGTTCAATTCACAGCCCTGAAGCTCCCGGAGATGCAAGGCTGGGTTTTTCCCCACCTGCTATAGTATCCCACTTAGTACATAATTACAAAATTATCAAGATTTAAGGTTTGCCTCCTGAACTCAATTGGCTCCACAGCAGACCCTGAGAAATTAATTCCTTTTTTTTTGAACTGAAAGAGGGTGTGAAATAATTTTAGCAGGTTTCTTTTGGAAAACCTTGAAAATTGTCTAATAAATAGATCTATAGTGTATAGGCTTTCTTTGGTTGCACTTGAAGTTGTCCAGCATGGAGTGCATGACTTAGACTCGAAAAATAAATTAATCTGTGAATCAGTGACTGCAATACAGGGACTATCAACCACCAAGAGGCTCCTTGAAATCTCTGCTGAGCTGGGCTCTCTGAAAATTGTGGCCTTGCGTGGGGAAGAATAACAAGAATAAAAGGAAATCTGAGAATGATTTGTCTTGTAATTAATTTTAGAAAAATAATTTCTTTTTGCTGGGGGAACTTTCATTTTCTCCCTGCTCTCAAATAAAGCAGTGATATGGTCCTGCTGTGCCTCAGGCTGTCCGCTTAAAATAAAGGAAGGGCTGAAAAGATGGACCATCTGGAAGCCTGTGCAGAAGGAGCGTGCCAGAGCAGGCTGACGTGCAAGAGCATCCTTTGGATGTATTTTTGAACACTGGTCAATCCACTGAGGGCTTTTTTTATCGTTGTTTTTTGTGATGAGTCGATGGCAACTTCTCAGAGGCTTTTGCTGCGTGTTGCAGTGCCGGTGGTTATTCCATGAGAGGCTGAAAGGGAATTTTGGGACACGCTGTTTCTCCCTGGAAGCAGCCTATGACTGGCACCAAAACCTCCCCCAGCTGAGTTTTGGGCTGAAACTCCAGCTGGGACTGGCTATTCCTCCGGGTCAGTGGTCTCCAAACTTTTTTTTATTATGCTCCCCTCTGTGCAAAAGCCATTTTTAAGCATGCACCTCAGTTGTGTGTGTGTTTATGAATTCCATAGCATGCTACTGCCATTCAGGTATTTATTTCCTCCTGCTGCACTTTGGATCATCTCGTGCATCCCCCTTTGGAATCACTGCTCCAAGGGATGATGGCACAAGGAGAACCAGGGGGTGATGGCACAACCTTCACCCCAGCTCCTCTTTATTGAGACCTTCCTCCTCCTCCCATTGTTTTTTTTTTTTTTGTCTTGGCCTGGTTCCTGTGACTCCAAAGCCTGGAATGGGAAGTTTTCCATTGTGCTGGACTTCGCAGGACTGATGCATTAATCAGCAGGCCTTGCTTCATTTCTGGCCCCCAGGGATGGGCAGAAATTTGCCCACATTCCTGGGAAAAGGGATGAACCTTCAGCACAGGTAGCATTCTTCTTCTTAGGTTGTGTCCTCAGGTGTTCAAGTCCCAGCCCTGGATTCAATGCATCCCTAGGGAAACAAGGCAGTTTTGTTGGGTTTTTTTTTTAGGAAATGCTGGATTTTTGTAATGCTGCTGGCTCTGGGTTGGTGGTTGGCCTGGATAATCTTAAAGCTCTTTTCCAACCTTAATGTTTCTACAATTTTCAGTGGAAATTTTCATGCCACAAGCCCGACCAGCTCCACCTCCTCAAAGGCTCCCAGTGTTCCAAGCAGCCTCCACAAGGAGATGATTCCTGGTCTTTTGGAGGGTGGTGGAGAGGGACATTTGAAGGCTGGTAATTTTTTATAAGGACAAGTGATGGCACTTTCCCTCCTCTCATGGTAGCCTGTGTAGAAAGTGCTGAAAGACTAAAGGGCATCACAGTGTGGGGGCATTTGTGCTGTTTGTTTCTCCAGCCATATGTACAGCTCAGTCCTTTTTATAGTGCTGCATATGGCACAACCAGAATTGAATTTTTCATCATAATTGATCTGACCTGTATCATCCTGCTGGCTTTAGCAGAGCTAATTCCAACAGTCTGAGATTAGGACTGAAAATATGGCCCAGTTAGTGGAGGAGCCATGACTTCCCAGCCATGAGGAGGTGCAGATTCTTTGCTTCTTTTTTCTGCCAAGGTCAGGATGAAATGTGTGAGGTGGTGTTTCTTGTTGGGACTCAGATGTTTATTAGTTCTTATCCATGTTACAGTCTCACAAACTGTGAGTTCTACAGCACTTCACTTTAACACACTAAAAATGGAGCTCCATCTCTCTCTCTCTGCAAGGCTTTTTAAGGATAAACTGTCCAATTAAGAAATGACACCTGAATTATTTTTACTTTTAACTCAATAACCAACCACCCATGGCCTGCAATGTGGACTTTTATCCAATTACACAAAACCACCCAAACCCATGGAGAAGAAGGTGAAGAATAAAAACCTCTGCCCTAAAACATCCATCTTGTTTATATATATTATTATATTCTAAACCCTTAAACTCTAAGGTTCCTACCCTGTGATATCACACACTTCTATTCAAACTCCACACCCCCAATCCCAGATTATGGCAAGAACTGAATTGTACCATTCATTCAGATAGAATTGAATTCTATCATTCCATTTTGGAAGCCTTCTCCACAGCCTCAGACCAAATGCAGTGTTCTCCTGGGGGTCAGTGCCTGTCAGCACAGAGAGTCTGAAATTCTCAGCAGCCAGGCTTCCAAGAAGGAGGCACAACCTGCTTTGCCCAGTTTGTGCTATTCCTACGTGGCACGTGGTGGAGGCTGACACAGGCTTGGATTGCTTTTGTCTTCCATGGGATGTGATGTAGGGGGAGCAGGTGGCTGCCTCTGCCCACAGCAGGTCTGCAGGGCTGGGGCTGGTGGCTCTGGCTGTGTTTTATGGAAAACAGGAGGCTGGGGGTGCTGCAGTGTCCCACCCCTGGGCAGTGGGATGCTGAAGGCTCCTGTGTCACTCCAGAGCCTCACACAGCAAACTGGGGCAACAGCCATGCCAAAACCACTGCAACTGGTGAGCTAAGTCTGCCCTTGTGTTTAGAGGGGGAAAAAACCCCTTTGGTGGTCTCTAAATCTCCCCTCACTACAGTCAGAGCTTGATTCTCAAAGGAAGAAACAGCTCTGATGGGCTGCTGACAATTTGAGAAGATTAGAAACTGTCCTACAAGATTAGGAAGCTGCAAAAATGGGCTGTAGCTACTTTCTTTCCCAGTGCTCTCAGCTGCAGCTGAGAATCTAGACCAGACTTTATTTTTGGCAAGGGGGAAAAAATAAATCTCCTTTGATACTGTGCAAAAAAAAAAAAAAAAAAAAAAAAAAAGGAGAAAAAAAAAAGCAAGTAAATGTTAAGCCTTGTGCCTTGAGCAAGGATCTCTTCTGCTGTACAGCAGCAGCATTTTAGAGCTGAAATCCACTTGCTTTGATCGCTGATGGGAGAAAAAAAAAAAAAGACATAAAAGGGATTTATTGTGAAATAATGGATTTGATCCCTGGTAATCCTTTCTTTGGGATTAGACTTGGAATATTATTTTTGTGATCTCTGGAATTAGACTACGCTGGCGTAACAAACCAGAGCATGTGAGTTGCTCTGCAGGATGAGGGTGAGCTGTGAATAGAGAATTACTTGCACAGAACAAAGCAGATGATGAATTTACAGTTCTATTTTTGATTACTCAAGGCCTACAGGCAAGTCTAAAACCCAGCATAAAACCAACCCCAACCCAAGGCAGGAAAGACCCCAGACCTTCTCTTCTTTGTGGCTGAGCTGTTGTGACCTCTGAGGACTGTTGGTCAGAGCTCCTTTTTTGGGGATTTTCCCATTCATGGGAATTTAGGAGCTTGTACCCGCCCCTGTTGGTGTTGCTGTGGACATGAGATTTAAAATGTCACTGGAAACCCCCTTGGTGCAGGTTCTGGTGTATGGCCACAGGGAAATTGGGCAAAACTGGCTTTTTCTGCCCAAAGGGTGAGAAACACCCACAAACCTCAGGTATCCCAGCACAGGTAATGCTGAGAAATCTCCCTAGGCAGGTCGTTTATGGGCTTCTTAAAACAAAATAGGTGCAAAATGTGCTGTGAAACCTTGATGGGGAACTTTGAACTCCCAAATCTTTCGAAGGAAGCTGTTCCAAGGAAATTCTCTCAGCTTTCCTGCCAAATTTCAGCTTTCTGCACGCAGGGGTAGCTTTTAAACTGAGGGGAAATTCTTCAGAGTCAGGCCTTGAAACAGCTGATATTTAAAAAAAACCCCACCAAAACCACCAAAAAAAGCTGTGGGCAGAGAGGAAGCTATGGAAAGGGAAAAATATTCACTGCCTGCCCCATTCCTGGCTGTGCTGCTGGAATTGCAAAGGTCATTTTGTCACCGAACTTTGACCAGGCTCCCAACCTCACCCTCACCTGGGCACCTGTGATCCCAGAGTGGCACAAAGGCATGGCTGAAGGAGGATTAAGGAAATGAGCTCTGGAGATCCCCTTGGCATCAGGGGCTGGTGCTGTGGTGCCCTGTGCCAGCTGCTTCTCCAGGGCCTTGGCTGTGAGCAGCTCCTCTTTTGGGAGCTGTGGAGAGCCCAGGACAAGTTATCAGCTTCCCCAGCACTGTGTTTCCTGGCAAAATGCCACCTCCTGAAAGTGCAGAGGGTGGGATTGCTGTGCTGGCTGTCTGCATTTGGGGAATTATTCATGGAGTGCTCGGATGGGGATCCCTCCCAAAAAGCACTTGCAAGGACTTCTGGGCAATGTGATCCCCTAGGAAGCAGTCAGTGACTACAACCCATTTTCCAGAGGTAAAACAGTCTCCTGTTCCCTCTGGGGGATGAAAAATGTGCTAATCCTTTCCATTTTTGGCTCAGGGAGGGCGAGCTACCTTTCCCAGCACTGGAGGGTTATGGATGAGGAGCTTGGAGCCCATCCTGCTTGGCTGATGCCCAGGAGCTTTCCTGCAGCACTCCATGTCTGGAGGTGGTGCTGACAGCCCTGTGCACAGCCTGCAGCTGGCACCACCCCCCTGGATCCTGCTGTGCCACCTGGATTCCCCAGATCCAAGGGCTGGCACCACAGCATCTTCCCTTGGAATGCTCAGGGAAGGGTGATTCAGGTCCATGGGATGGGGGAGTGTGGTGGTGCCTGTTTTGCCCGCTGGCACAGAGCTGGGAGCTTTGCTGGGGATGGTGCTGCTGATGGGGAGTGCCCAGCAGAGCCCCACCCTCGTTACAAACCCTGGTGGTGATGCCTCAATGTGGCATTCACATTCCCTGGAAAAATCCCTTCGCCCAGGATTTTTCTCCTGGGAAGCTGAGAAGCCTCAGAGAAAAAGGAAAACAATAATTATCTCATTTGCTTCTCCTGTGTTTTGCTGCTTTGGAATGTGTTTGGAGATTGTTTACCCACAGGTGATTGTTTCATTGGTTTCACGTGAATTGTTTTCACTCTTTGGCCAATCAGTGCCAAGCTGTGTCAGGACTCTGGAGAGAGTCACGAGTTTTCATTATTATCTTTTTAGCCTTCTGTAAGTATCCTTTCTGTATTCTTTAGTATAGTTTAGTATAGTATTCTTTAATATAATACAGTATTATAAATTAATAAATTAGCCTTCTGAGAACATGNGGCAGAGTAGCCTGCCTGCACCAGGGTTTTGTGCCAATCCAAGTCACACCTGAAGGATCAGCAGCTCCTGGTTTGGGGAGTCTAGAGTAGAGACCACACAACTATTTACAAGAATGTGTAATAATAGGACAAGGGGGAGCAGCTTCACACTGAAAGTGAGGAGATTTATAGTTGAAATTAGAAAAAAAATCCTTCCCTGTGGGGGTGCTGAGGCCCTGGCACAGGGTGCCCAGAGAAGCTGTGGCTGCCCCTGGATCCCTGGCAGTGCCCAAGGCCAGGTTGGACAGCTTATTGGAAGGGGTTCCAGTTCACAGCAGGGGTTTAGAACGAGATGATCTTTTACTGATCTTCTTTACTTTCAGGGAGGTGTGTTTTTGGGCTATTTGTGGACACAGCCTTGCAGAAAACAACCTGCCTCTTGTGCTTTTAGCTCTGGCAAATTTTTGAGAGCTGAAACCTAGAGAGATTTCTTTGGTTTCCAAAGAAACCTTCACCTTCACCTCTGGCTTTTATTTCTACCTTCAGTTGTTTGGCTTTCAGAGCTCCTCCCGACAGTGGCTTGAACCAAAACCACAGACTCCTGCTTGCTGAAAAGGAGGAACAGAAAAATCCAAGGAGAAATAACACTTCAGCATCACTATTAGATCTATTGTCTTCAGTCTCAAAGTTCTCTTTCCCTTTCACTAGATCCAGGAGAAATAAAATACTACCAGCAGTTGCTTTGCGTGCTTCCCATTCCTTTTTGTCCCCTCCTCCCCTTCAGGGTGAGTCAGATTGCTGAGGTTCTCAGAGAGGCTGGGAAGAGGAGAGTGCCTGATTTCCAGGGGCACACAGAGATGTGTGATAGATGCCAGCATCTGGTCACAGCTACAACAAGCAAAAATTATAGGTGGTGTTTATGGTCAGGAAGAATCTCCATTTATTGGCCATATGAGGCATTCACAGATCCTGTAAGATAGAAAAAAGGCTCAGTTTTGGCTTTTTTTTAATTAAAAGTGTTTGATACAAGAATAAACTCAGACCACTCCCTGGGGAAGGACATTTGTTTTCCAAAATCAGGCCCAGTTCCAGCCAGCGATGGAGATTTATGGCACAAACTGAAGTTGTCTTGATCCTGTGATCTGAGGGTTGCCAACCTTTGCCATCTCTCAAAATATCCATTAGTTTATTTTTTTATAATATTTTATTTATCATGATATTTTATTTATCGTGATTTTTTTATTGAATTTTTTTTTATTTAATGATATTTCTTCTTTTTTTTTTTTTTTTTTTTTTAAACCATGATATTTTATTTATTACACTGCTTATGTGGGTTGGTGAATTTTTGAGTATTATCCCATTATAAGTCAAGGTAGGTCTGGTTTCTACCCTGGAAACACCCAAAACTAAATTGCTTTTAATTAAAAATGACCTAATAGAGAATGAGTGTAGACACTGTCCCCCCTCCCTGTCCTGGTCCTGTGAATGCCTCAGAGCACAGGATAAAGAGGATACAGGGAAGATAAAAAAAAAAAAAAACTAGTCAAGAGAACTCCATGGCCATAAATCCATTGATTTAGAGTCAGAGTCCTCTTTAGTATCAGCTGAAGAAAACCCAGTTGAAGGAAACAGGTACAGACTGCAGAGCAAACTGGTGGTCCAAACTCTAAGATCCACCTATGAATTATAAAAAAACCTCCCTTGGCTGATGGTGCCAGGCTGCAAAATGGTATCAGCCTCTGCAGGGGCAGAGGGGCAGCTGGGTGCAGATCTCCTCCAACCCCCCAGGCTCCTGGGCAAGCTCACCTGCCCTTGAGGGTGTGTTTCAATAACTGATATTGAAAATCCTCCATGACAAGCAGAAGCTGATGGGAAGCATTTCTTCATTCTCACAAACCCTTACCCCACCCCAACACATTTCATGAAGTATGGGAACCTGAAAAGCTGAAGTTCAGTTTCCATTGCTCGTTGGTTTAGTTTTGCAGAGTCATTTTTCTTGCCCAAAAGTGGAGCAGTTTTCTGCTCAAAGCTGTGCTACAGACCTGATTCCTCTCTGTGGCCCGCTCACCTTGCAGGCAAGGTCAGAGCTTGCTGATCTAGCAAGCCCTGATTGTTGCTTTTCCCCACCCCAATCACTTGAAAAGGTTTCTCAAACACACTTGTGTCATGACCTCCATTTTGATTATCAGTCTCATGAGGGGGTTTTTACAGAGAGGAGGAGGCAGCTGTGGGGAGGTTCTGCTCCTCAGCACCAGCCACAGCCTGCAGGGCACCCCCAGGCCTGCTGAGGAACCCTCAGCTGGTGGAATGTCAGAATAATGGCACAATGGAAGCAGAATTACTGATTTCTGAGTCAGTCCTTTCCTTTGGGCTGCAGTGGGAGTAACATTGACCTACAAGGGGAAACCTTGGTGTTAAAACAGGGGATGTTTCATGAGGTCTCAAGTGCTGGTGCTGCCCCTGGCTCAAGGCAACTCCCAGGATCAATCCAGGGGATGAGCAGCTGGAGCAGCCCTGGAGAAGGAGCTGGGGGTGCTGGGGGTGAGAGCTGGGAGCCAGAACCCCCCCGTGCCCTGGGCTGAGCCCCAGCGTGGGCAGCAGGGCAGGGGGGGATTCTGCCCCTCTGCCCCTGTGCTCAGGTGAGACCCCACCTGCAGAGCTGCCCCAGCCCTGGGGCCCAGCACAGGAGGGACCTGGAGCTGCTGGAGAGAGCCCAGGGGAGGAGCCAAGCATTCCTACCTGGATACAATCTACCCCTGGAACACCACAGCAGCCTTTGCCCACTGCATTCCCAGAGGAGCAGCTTTCTTCTCCCCTGCATTCCCAGAGGAACACCAGGCCCATCTCCAGCAGCCCTGGAGCTTCAGAGGAAAACTCCACCCTTGTCCAGGATCCCTGCTCCAGCAGAACCACAGCTGGCACTGCAGGAGGGCTGAGCCCCCATGGAATGGGACTGTGCCACCACCCTGACCCACAGGGGGTCAGCTCCTGTTCTGACTCTGTTTATCTTTCTGTACTATTGCATTTGTATTTTTAATTTTCCTAGTAAAGAACTGTTATTCCTATTCCCATATCTTTGCCTAAGAGCCCCTCAATTTCGAAGTTATAATAATTTGGAGGGAGGGGTTTACATTTTCCATTTCAGGAGAAGCTCCTGCCTTCCTTAGCAGACACCTGTCTTTCAAACCAAGACAGATGGTCTCTGGAAAGAACTAGTCCATTGCTCAGGACCATCCAAAAAAAGCCAAAATGCTGTGAGGAATTACCTCACAGTAGAGGAAGGGAGAGCACCACGATGCTGCAGCACAAATCCACCACACCCTGGGAGCAGTTCTAGTCTCTCCAGTTCAGAAGGGAGGTAACAGAGCTGGAAAGCTTGGGGAAGGATGGAGGAACTGGAATGGCTTCTGTAGGAGGAGCTATTTAAGCCAGGATGCCTATGACAAGTCCTGCTGTAAGAAATTGGAGTGTGGCAGATGGCACCAGCTTCATCTGGAGACAGGTTCAGGTTGAGCAGGAGAAGGGTGCTGCTCTCAGGACACACAATTCCCCTGCAGAGTCCCCTGGTTTTGGGGATGTAACGAGTTTTTATGAGTTTAAAAGGGTGATGAACGAGTTAATGAATGAGCAGAGTGCTGGTGGCTTCCAAAATGACCCACTTCATAAAATCCCTGAGCAGCAAAGTACCAGAAGCTGCAAGAGCCCCCAGGTGAAATTTCCCTGCATGTTTTCCTTGTTCCTACACCTCTCCCCGGGCTTTTGGGCAGAGTTCAAGGCAGGGTACTGGCCTCAGGGGATTTGCAACAATACAGACATTGTCACGCTCTCCTGACACAGGAAATCAAAGAGACCTTCCCTTGTGAAGACGGATGTGATGAGCAAGTGATTTCTGCTTTACATCCTCATTCAAGCTGAGCACCTGATGATGAAGCCCAGAGTTCAGAGACTGAGGGATGGAAAAATTCAACTCCCCCAAACCATTCTGTTTCAGAACACCTGTGCTGCCAGGTTTCTGAGTAAAAGAACTACTTACAGGCTGCCTCAGGATCCAACCACAGAGCAATATTGGCAGGATAAAAGCCAAGGCAACCAAAATGCTGAATAAGCAGAGAAACCTGTGCCACTTGCAACGTGTTCTCAGCTTCTTTTGCCAGCAGAAAAGGGTCCTGGGCTTGTGGGTGATTCACTTTGTGTCACTGGGCTCCACCTCAGAGGTGAGGGTTTCAGAATTACTCACAGCCCCGTGCTAACCGAGCGGGTCGTGTGATGCTACTGAAGTTTTGCACCCTTTGAACCCAAAGAGGTTCTGAGCGGATGATTTCAAAACGCTCCTTTTTTCCCCCCAGTTTGAGGCAGGTTTCATTCCAGTGGGTCCTTGTTTCAGGCTGGGTGGCTGGTATTGATTGAGACTCAGCAAAACAATCTCAGTTCTTCACTGGGAAGGGACAAGTGGGCTTCAATTATTGATGACACAGAGCTCTTAACCATTACCCAGGCATCACAAATTCACTTCCAAAAGCCCAGAGCCTGTCTTTTCTAATCCAACCCACACAAGGAAGGAAGGGGCTATGGTGCAGACTGCTTGGGAGCCTGGGCATGGTCTGGCAGAGATGGAACAAGGAGGAGTGTGAGGGCTCAAGCATCTAAAAAGTACAACCCTCTTTTGATTCCAGAGATGCTTTTTCCTCCCCTCCCTCAATTTCTTCCCCAAGGAAACTAGAATCTGACACAAGAACAAAAGAGAAAAACCCCCAAGCCTTGCCTAAGACATATATCCAAAACTCTTGTAAATGGAAAGTTTGGAAGCCAGAGAAAATTGTTTGTTGTGCCAGGTAGGGCTATTTTCACAGTCCCCAAGTGTATTTCTTTGCCCTTCTCTCATTAAAAAGCTACAATGGACCCTGCACAGATGTGTTTTTAAAGGTGTAAAGAGTTGCCCAAGAAGCTGGAGGGATCACAGATACTGTTGTGAGGACTGTGGTGCCTCAGCCTGGCTGGGATGCAGCTGTAGGGCACATTACCCACCTTGATCAGTGTAGATGGATTTAGGAGGTGACTGCAATTGTGAATTCTCCCTCAGCCTGTGCTTTCTGCTGAGTGGAGGCTTTGGCTTGTTTTCCCCCACTTCTCAACTACATGGCCACCTTTGTTTCAGCCGTGAAGCCTCCTTGGCCAAACAAATATTTTTATTAATACTCATCAGCAAAAATATAAACAGATACTGAGTTAGAACCACAGGCTCAGCTCTGGTTGTTTGACCTTCAGTTTCTATTGACAACAGCAAAGTAAACAATTTCTGTGGGGACTCAATGCTGATTTCTGCCACAAATAAATAAGACCATGAGATCAGCACAGTGAGCTTTAAGTTATTAAAAAGAGACCTGAAGCCATCAAAACTGGGAGCTGCCCTGGAAGAATTGATACAACGAGTGTCCCTGGCAAAATGCTGCTCTTTGCTCATCTCGCAGGCAGGGACAGGTTGGATTAGGATGGATCTGCCCAGTGGTGTGGACTTGAGCTGAAGTGGACTTGAGAAGGGTGTCTGCCCTCCTGACCAGCGCTCAGGGTGGGTTTTCAGAGCCAGCAGCTCTTGAGGAGCGTGAATGGGCAGGGAAGTTCCTGTGCACAGTTCTGGTGTTCCAAGAAGGATGTGGAACTGTTGGAGCAGGTCCAGAGAAGGCACCAAGCTGCTGAGGGAGCTGGAGCACCAGCACCTCCCCTGTGGAGCCAGGCTGGGAGAGCTGGGGCTGTGAGAAGGGTATGGGGCCTGAAGGGGCTGCAGGGAAGCTGGAGAGGGACCCTGCATCAATAACTGGAGTGACAGGACATGGGTGTCACAGACATATTTTATGAAAAATCCTATTCCCAGGATTTTTTCCCCTGAGAAGCTGGGGAGCCTCATCAGAGAAATGTCAACAATAATTATCTGCTGCTGTGGAATGCAACTGTGCCTGCACAGGTGCTTGTTCAATTAGTCCATGTGGATTTTTTCTACTTGATGACCAATCATGGTCCAGCTGTGTGGACTCTGTGAGAGTCACAGGATTTTGTTATTAATTCCATTCTTATTCTTGCTAGCCTTCTGATGGATCTTTTCTCTCTATCCTTTTTAGTATAGTTTTAGTATAGCATTTTAATATAATATATATCATAATATAATAAACCAGCCTTCTGAAACATGGAGATGGGATTCCTGTCTCTTCACCCGTCCTCAAGAGCCCCGAGGGTTCCACTGCAACACATGGGAATGGCTTCCCACTTCCAAAGGCAGGGTTAGATGGGATGTTGGGAAGGAATTGTTCCCTGGGAGGGTGGGCAGGCCCTGGCACAGGGTGCCCAGAGAAGCTGTGGCTGCCCCTGGATCCCTGGAAGTGCCCAAGGCCAGGTTGGACAGGGCTTGGAGCAGCCTGGGACGGTGGAAGGTGTCCCTGTCCATGGCAGGGGGAGGAACTGGATGGTCTTTAATTTCCCTTCCAACTCAAACCATTCTCTTCATCTTCAATCTGTAATATGATTCAAGCAGAGCATGGAAGTAAAACCCCAGATCCCATTGCTTTATAGCCAGATAGGAAAACGTTGAAACCTCAAACACGGATGAACCTGCAGTGAAAATAAAAGGTAAAAAGCCCTGCTTTTAGCATGGCTCCTGCCCTCAGCAGAGAACAAGAGGCACGTGGGATGCTGCCCAGGCTGTGCTGGGGATGGCTGGCCCAGCAGGCAGCCCGAGGCCTGCTGCAGTCCGAGGGTTACGGCAGCCCCGCGAGCCGCGCTGACCTTTCGGGAGCTGCAAACCCGCCGTCCCTCCCATCCCTCCCCCACAGCCTGGGACAGCTGTAAACATCCCCATCATAAAGACACAATTGTGAGGTCCTATTTATTTGCCGTTAGGAACCGGCCTGGCACGGGGCTTGGGTTGCCCGAGGGGCTGGGCAGGCCGGGCCTGTCCCTGCCCTCCTGCCACGACCCGGCCGGGGACCATGGCATGCAACAAACGCCTCTGGGCTGTCCCTGAGCCCCTCCTGGCGCCAGCATCCCTGGGACAGCTCCTGCCAGATGAAAACAAGAACCCAATTCCCTCCTCGCCTCTCACCAGCTCTTCCCATCCCTGCTGCTCCCCCGGGTGCAGGGGCCGAGGGTGGGGAGGAGGGCAGGAAGTTGCTGACGCGGGTGGTTGGATTTGGGTTTGAACACCATCCAGAAAGGAGCACCAAATGTTAGTAAACAGATCAGGAAACGTTTCCGTGGTTGGCGATAACTCCGCTTTTCCACGGCAGCCATGTCCAGTGGTTTTTCCACCAGGGAAAAAGACCCCACTTGGTTGCTTTGCTCACACTGGAGCAGCTCAGCTCCTGGAGCCCCTTCAGATCCTGCCCTTCAAAGGCAGGTCTCTGGGCAGGTGCTGCAGCAGGATTCTGATTTGGGCACGGCTCCGAGCCCTGCAGAGCACAGGGTGCACGCTCCTGGACATCCCAGGGGATTACAGGATCCTGCAGCCATGTCCAGCATCTCCACCGTGATCCAGGCTGAAAAGGAAAGGATCAAGATGCTTGGCCTATATTGCCTTGGAAAAGAAGATTATGAGGCAGTTTCCTTGCCGTGTGGTGAAGAGGGAATTACTGAGTTCCGTGGGCTCCTCGGGGCAGGGACAAAAGGCCTGTCAAGTCCTGCTGCTTCAAGCTGCAGCCAGTCCCGTTAGGAAAAAGACACAGGAATGAGTCAAGCACTGCATGAAATCCTGGGATGAACCCAAGCTGCTCCTCCTGCAACATGTGAGGGAAATATAACAGTCCCTGATTCCAGAGGACTGAACTGCCCCAAATCTGTGTTTCTGTGCTCTTCACCATGGGTTCCACTCAACAAGTTCAACTTTAGGGGCTTGGATAAAAAGCCTGTGGTCAAGGGCTGGTTTTGGAGAGAAGACCTTGTTTTTGAGCACAGCACCTCCCACTGCAGGTGTATAGGGATATTGATATGGGATGGAGGTGCCACCAACATGAAGAAGAGGAGCTGAGAAGATGAGGGCCAAAAGTGAGGCTTGTAAGGGGAAAATAATTTCACATGAGACAATCCTGACCCACAGCCAACAGCAACCCTAAAAGCAAAGGAGAGAAAAGCAACAGAATCTGTCTTTTTTCGTGTTGAACTCCATGAGATGGTGTGAGAAACCATCTGATCTAACACCTCGTGTGACCAAGTCACTGTGACTGCATGAATCATCCCACACAGACACCTGGTGATGCTAAAGGTGACACTGTGACACCCACAGCTTGCCACTTATTTTGCCACTTGTGGTTTTCACTGATACCATCAGTGCTGCCTGCAATAGCTAACAAATGGCATGTCCATTTGAGAACGAGGGTCTCCAGGGAGATGCCACCACACCTTGTGCTCTCACCATTTCAGTTTCTTTCTTACACCTTTGTCCTGCTTTTTCTGGTTTACCAAGATAAGGGGCCTGTCTCACTCCAACCCCTGCCATGGGCAGGGACACCTTCCACTATCCCAGGATCCTCCAAGCCCTGTCCTTGGACAATTCCAGGGATCCAGAGGCAGCCACAGCTTCTCTGGGCACCCTGTGCCAGGGCCTGCCCACCCTCGCTGCCCATCCTGGGCATCCCTCAGCCCCAGCAGCAGGGATAACAAAGGGAACAGGAAAAGTGAAGCCTGCAGGACCAGTTTTGCCATAAAGCTGAAGCAGCTGAGGGAGCTGGGAAAGGGGCTGAGCCTGGAGAAAAGGAGGCTCAGGGGGGACCTTGTGGCTCTGCACAACTCCTGACAGGAGGGGACAGCCAGGGGGGGTCGGGCTGTGCTGCCAGGGAACAGGGACAGGACAAGGGGAAAGGGCCTCAAGCTGGGCCAGGGGAGGCTCAGCTTGGACAGCAGCAGGAATTTCTCCATGGAAAGGCTGCTCAGGCCTTGGCAGGGGCTGCCCAGGGAGCTCTGGAGTGCCCATCCCTGGAGGCGTCCCAGGAAGGGCTGGAGGTGGCACTCAGTGCTCTGGGCTGGGGACAAGGTGGGCACTGGGCACAGCTGGGACTCCATGGGCTGGCAGGGATTTTCCAGCCTCAGGGATCCTGAGATTCTCTAAACACCAACCAAAAGCACCCTGAGGGAATTGCTGGTGCAGCCTCCCAGCCCAGTTGGGAAGTTAATGCCGGGTTTAAGGGGCTTTGCTGGGACTGGGCTGGAGCTCAGTCGCGTGCTCAGCTCCTGCAGGGCTCAGCTCCAGCTCTCCTGGCCCGGGGAAAGCGCTGAACGTGCCGGGGCGTTCTGACGAGGTTTCCAAATGGTTCCTTACCCCTGTGCTCCCAGGCCAGCCTTGCATGGAGCAAACAGAGCTGTGCCGAGGCGTGGATGGGGCCGGAATCCTTTCCCAGCCATGGCCAACTGGGAATAAGAGTTACTTCTTTATAGCAGATGTGTAGCTCAAAGTTCACCATAAGGGCACTCACATCGAGAGCACAGCGTGTATTGTTCTGCAAGAAGGCTCAGCTCAGCCCTTCAAAAGACTCTGGAACAACTAATTTCATTATTCAAAGAATAAAGTGAGGCAGAGGGAGCCAAAATTAACCCTCTGGCCACTCCCTGGAAGCAGGGATTTCTTTAGCACCCTGTGCTCACAGATGCAGGCAGAAAATCTGCCTCACGGTGTCCCAGCTCTGTTTTTCTCACTAGTTTAGGAGTTGGATATCTTATTCTTCTCAAAATGACTACCTGGACCCAGGCCAGGCTGAACACCCCCACATGAAGCCCTCTGTGTGTACACTGCATCAGCAAATATGGCTCGGGATTTTCATCTCCACTTATGACCTTCAGGGAAAATCAGAAGCAAATTTTTTTTTTTTTTATATTATCCATACAAAAAAAGATCGTTCTCTTACTGACCAAATTAAAAAATAATGCTTGCAGACAAGAAGGACGAAAGAAGACAAGTTCCACAAAAGAAAAATTCACCTATTTTTAGGCAGATTTGAGCAAAGAAAAACACACTCCTCCAAATCATGTCCCCTCCTTGGCCAAGGATCTCTTGACTGTGTGGCTGGGGCATGAAGTGTTCCTGAAATTCTCCCTGCACGACCAAATTCCTCTCTCTGGAGCTGGGCTGCTCGCTCAGCAATCCTACCTGTGAGTTAAGTTCTAAGGGAAAAGCCCAGGACACCTAAAGGAAATCCACCCAGAGCAGGGGGTTGATAAAGGGTCAGCCAAGGACCAGGACCATGTGCAGATGGGTCCCTTCCATTTGCTGTTTCACTTCCCACTTCCAGCACACGGTGCAGGCGGTGGAATTGAGATGAACTCTGGAGAAACAGCCAGGAACCATTTCCAGCCACGTTGGGGGCAGAAACCCTGGGTTTCTCCCCAGCCCAGAGCTGCTCAAAAATCCTTTGGTGAGGGCCAGGGACCGGCTGGAGCTGTGATGTGTAACAGGGATTATTTACACTTGCTCCTGTCCTGCTGTGCTTGCAGCTTGCATTCCCAAACTGGCCCCCAGGACTGCCTTTTAAATCAAAGGAAAGTGGGATTTGCACTACACAGGTGCGCTGAGGGAGGCAGCAAACCCCAGATGACCGGGATGCGGGGTGCTGATGATCTGATTTGGACCAGACTCGCTCCAGCTCTCCCTGGACACAGCAACACCGGCGCACAGCCCGTGGCTATTGCAGCATCACATCTGGGAGCAGCTCGAGAACAAAAATCCCTTTGTCCCGGCGTGTTCCCAAGGCTCCATCCCTCCCGTGCTGGGGAATGTGTAAATGGTTCGCTGCAAACGGGAGCGGCGGCCATGCCTGGATAAATTCGAGGTGCTGAGCCGGGATTTTCTGTGCTGGAGAAGGTGGAGAAGTGTGGGAAACGGATTTATGGAAAATTTTAAAAACTTAACAGAAGGCTCATATAGTGTGTATTTGTATGTAAACTTTGAGATAAGAAATGTTGACTTAGCAATAGTATAGAATAAGACAGATATTGTTAAGAAAGGAATAGAAGTAGAAACAAGGTAGTTTTATAAAAGGTAGGTTTTTTTAAAAGGTAGTTTTTATAAAAAGTAGTTTTTATAAATAAGACTAGATACTTTAGAGAAATAGAATTACGAAAGATACATTGCAGTAAGATTTGCGAGGGGTAATTTTAGATGATTCGTTTTAAGGTATTTACAGCATAGTGATAGGCTAAGAAACACATATAGTGGATTGTAATTAAGAAATAGTTTCTGATTGGAATAGTGTGAATTACAGCATTTGTATCATCTCACTCTTCTCATAAGACTGAAAATAGAATGAAAGTTTAATAGAATAATAGAATAAAAATAAAAGAATAAACGCCTCTGGGTCAGAAAAGAATATAATCCGACAGCAAAGGAGAGCGGCCGATCCCCTCCTCTCCTGCCAGCTCATCCCCTTTCCCTGCACTCTGGCTCGGGAAGCAGCTGCCGGGACAGAGGCTGACCTATATCCCAGCTCTGACTACTCACCACGGGGTTTTTTGGGTTTTTTAAAAATCATTTTTCCCCAAAATCTGGGCTGAAAAGGGACGCGCCCTGCAGCGCCCGCAGGGAGCCCTCGGTGCGCGCCCGGGGCGCAGCCGTGGCGCAGGGGAGATGCGAGCGGCTGATAGCGCTGAGAAAGGAAGGATGTCGGGCCCGGCACAGGTGAGGGAGGAGGTGCCCTGGGCTGGGCTGCAGCCCTGTGCACAGCAGATAATGTCACGCTGAGCTGTGGTTGACCGCAGCGGCCCCGTGACCGGCTCGGCGGTCGGCTGGCAGGGGCGCAGCGGAACGGGCTCGTTTTCCCACAGCGGGGCTCGCACCGGGCTGGTTGCGAGCCCATGCGAGCCCTCGGCACTAAAATGCCATCCCCAGATCTTTGGGGATGAGGGTGACAGCCACACACTCCCGGCCGGGTTTTTCCGCGGGATGGAAATTGGGAAAGGACGAGCACGAGGCTTCCCAAGTGTCTCCAGGGGTTTCATCGCCACAGCCTCCAAGAGGACAGCGACCTGCCCTGCACCCCCTTTACCCAACACGAAACTTCTCCCCTAGGGTTGAGCCCTTATGGGGGTTCTGAATGAGTTAGAGATGGGACTTCTGAATTGTTTTCGATGATGTGGTTTATTTTTTTTGTCTTTTACATAGGTAGGAAGGGTGAGTTTGGCTCACATCTTTATTTTATGGTTTAGAAGGTCACAAGACCCCTGGTTACAAGACTTTTTAAGGATTTATTGACTAATAAAACAAGGATATTTATGTTTTTTACTTAATCTTGAAATATTTTGTCTTATGGACTCATGTTACAGTGTAAGCTTTCTTAGCCAATCATGTTATGACACACAAACCTACAGTACTGCATTCTAAACTTCTTGTTTACCTTCATAACTACTTTTATTTTTATATCTTTAAAACTCTTTTCTTCTTTTTACGTGTCTCTGCTTTAAACTATAAATCCACATTCTCACTTCTAGCACCTAAGTTTGGAAGTCTTTTTCGAGGTCTCAGATCAAATCCTGGGTTTAATTCTAAGCTTGGCCTTACAGGCCCAAAGTTCTGAGAGCTCCCTGCATTTCAGATTCCAACAAGCCACAACTCTCTCCCTGTTTCCATTTATTTACCTCCAGGGGAGAAATTTTGCTTGGATTTTCTTGAAAATGAAACCAGTCACTCTCCTTTCTCCTCCTCGGCAAAGGGGCTGCTCCGTGCCCCGTGGGGCTGATCCTGGAGGTGCCACCTGAAAGTGGGAATGAAGCACAAATCCCAGGGAGGATGACAGGGCACAGCAGCAGCAGAAGGCTCTGGGATTTCAGGGCTCCAGCTCTGCCACACAAAGCGGCTTAGGGACAGCACAGCTGAGCCAGGGGAGGGATTAGAGGCAAAACCAGCTCTGGCTCGAGGGAAATCTCGGCACAGGGGCTGAAGGTGCTCCCTTGGGAGCAGCCAGGCTCCTGGGTCCAGCACAGCCTCCTAATGGCATGTCACAGCCTCCTTCTTAATGTCACAGCCTCCTGGTGGCCTGCCACCAGCCCCTTGGAGCTGGTCACTCTGGGATTTGCAGCTGAGCAATCGCTGCCCTGGCCCTGGCAGCCACAGAGCCCTTGGTGCCAGGCTGGGGCTGGTGACCCAGACACGGTGTGGGTGGCACAGGGTCAAGTTCCTCTTCCTTGCACTGACTGAGGGAGGAAACTCCTCTGGCAGTGTCACACCCCACGCTGGTGCCACTGCAGCAGCAGAGACCTCTGCTCTGAGTCTGGGGTTGCAGCAGCACAACGCTGCCCCTCCACCAAGAGGAAATGTGGTCACAGGGGTGCTTTCAGCTGGGCAGCACCTCCCACCTGCAGCTGACTTTTAAAAATAATTAAAAAAAAAAACGACCAACGCAACACAAAAAACCCAAGTCTCCAAAACTAAATTAATCTCTTAAATTATTTTCATATGCTTGCGCAAAACCACGGCCCAGGTCTCTGGAGACAGAAGAGACTTGTCTGGTTGATTTCCTGGGATTTTCCCTGGATGGATGTGGCTTTTGATGGCAGATCCATCCATTGCAGCCTTGTTCCCATATTCCTGATCCCATTGTAAGAGCAGTGGCTGCACAGGGTGCCACGGGCCAGCCCTGCCAGGGGATGTTCCCTGGGTGGAAGTTACCACAGCTGGGGGCTGGAAGGCTTTGAGAACCCATGGCCTTGACTTTGCTTGTGATGAGGAAGACAAGAACACCGTGGTCTGGGAGCTGGAAGGGTCCAGTCCCACTTCAGGCAGTGGCTGGGCTCGTGGCACAGCTGAGAGCAGACACAGCCTTGTCTGGGAACAAGGAGAGAGTGGCTGGAATGGATGGATCTGCTAGTTAATCAAAAATCAGGGAAAATCCCAGGAAATCAACCAGACATCAACCAGACAAGTCTCTTCTGTTGCCACCTTCTGCATACAGTGGGCTCTTTGAAACATCACCCTGTCACCTGCCCTGTGTGGGAATTCCACATCTCCCTGCTCCCAGCACAACTTTTTCTCTCCACCTTAAAAAAACCCCAAGCAGTTTTTACCTAAATCATCTTAACCTGGAGGGTGCTGCAGAATTGGTAGACTGGCATGATATTTTCAGAAGGAATTTCTCCATGGAAAGGCTGCTCAGGCCTTGGCAGGGGCTGCCCAGGGAGCTTTGGAGTGCCCATCCCTGGAGGTGTCCCAGGAAGGGCTGGAGGTGGCACTCAGTGCTCTGGGCTGGGGACAAGGTGGGCACTGGGCACAGCTGGGACTCCATGGGCTGGCAGGGATTTTCCAGCCTCAGGGATCCTGGGATCTGAGGAAAGAGCAATTTGAGATTCACCAGGATTTGAAAAAGCTTCACATTGAAAATCTCATGACTCAAAAACATCTCTGAATCTGTGATTTGGGTACTTTGAGGCATCAAGGTGACCAAAGCTGAGAGATTGCTGAAAGGAAAAGTCAGAGACACCTGCACTGGTCTGTCAGTTCTGGTGTCAGAGGCTGCTGCTGATACAAAGCCCCTGAAAGAGCATCACAGCTCTTCAGAGAACAACCAGTGAGCCAAAGACGCCTCACATCCAGTTTTCTGCCTACTTTTAAAATTAAAAAGTCTTAAACTCTTAGTGTCACTTAAAATACTCCACTAGATATGGCCAAGGGCAGCAGTAAATCACAGTGGTCAGGTGGTGTGATACAGGATGTCAGATTTGGGTGAAATGCAGGGGTAAAATAAGAAAAACAGAGGCTGAATTGTACTCCTCTAATGGTTTAAATTCTGTCTGCTATATTTTGTTATTTTCAATGCTGTGGTAAAGAGGTACTAGACTTGTGACACATGATAGAAGAGGAAGGGCAAGTTAAAATCCAATTTTCAATAAATAAATTATTTCTTGGTTAACTTCTGATTAATTTCCGAACCCATCCCATTTCACCTCCTGCCACGGGCAGGGACACCTTCCACTGTCCCAGGATGCTCCAAGCCCTGTCCAGCCTGGCCTTGGGCACTGCCAGGGATCCAGGGGCAGCCACAGCTGCTCTGGGCACCCTGTGCCAGGGCCTGCCCACCCTCCCAGGGAACAATTCCTCCCCAATATCCCATCTAACCCTGCCTTTGGAAGTGGGAAGCCATTCCCTGTGTCCTGTCACTAGGACAAGGAGAAAATAAGGAGTTTCAAAGGAATAAACTCTGCAGCTTCACGGATTTTTGTGCTGCTTCAAGTCAGGCTCCTCTCCTTGACATAATTTTCATGGGCTGTAAAAGTATCAGGAGACCTGGCAAGAGTGCTGGAGCTCTGTGCCTCTGCCTACAGCCAGGGAAAGTCTTATTTTAATCAAAGTAACCACTCTGAGCACAGATCCTGGCAAATTCAATTTAATTCCATCCCAATAATTATTCCAGTGCACCGATACATCTTCCTTTATTTGTTTTTTGCAAGATGATGTTGATGTTAAACTCAAATTCGATCCATCACAGCAAAATTCATGACAAATCCAGAGGAAGTTTAGCAGCCTGAGTTTGAAATTGCTGTAAATGAGGCTTCACAACCTCTGCAAGGCTCATGGCAGACTCTATGCAGCCATCGAAGTTGGAACGAGTGAATCCATCACCCCCACAGATCAGGAGAGGCTGAGTGTGAAGAATCATCTGTCCTGGACAATTGGGCACAGCTCTTGTAACCTGAGAATGAAAAACATAAAGGGAGTGGGAAGAGGAAGTATTTTATTTACCTGAATTTCACACCAGAGAGATCTGAGTTCCTGAGAAGCACATCACAGAAGCACAGGATGGTTTGGGTTGAAAGGAACCTTAAAAATCATCTCTTCCCACCCCTGCCATGGGCAGGAACCTTCCACTATCCCAGGCTGCTCCAAGCCCTGTCCAGCCTGGTCTCCCAGTCCAAAAGGTAGATCCAAACATTCACCATCAAAGTACTACATTAAAATACTTACTTCTGGGAGTTGAATTATTAAACTTGATTGTGTGTGGAAATTTAGAAACTTTACAGCCTGTTCTGTTTTATTCTCAGCAGATATGACTTGTCTGACCCTGGTGCAGAGATCCAAAAAGGTGTGAGGGTGGTCTCACATCAGCAAAGTGGGGCTTGCAAACACAGCTTCAACACAGGGAAGGGAACCTCCTGTCTCTGGATCACAGAATCCCAGAATCCCTGAGGCTGGAAAATCCCTGCCAGCCCAGGGAGTCCCAGCTGTGCCCAGTGCCCACCTTGTCCCCAGCCCAGAGCACTGAGTGCCACCTCCAGCCCTTCCTGGGACACCTGCAGGGATGGGCACTCCAAAGCTCCCTGGGCAGCCCCTGCCAAGGCCTGAGCAGCCTTTCCATGGAGAAATTCCTGCTGCTGTCCAACCTGCTAAAGCATGATACTCTTACAATTTTCTCTTGATCATTTCATGGATTTCCACCCAGTAAACCATTGCTGCATCCCCTCATGGGACTGTCAGATTCCAAGGAATCTTGCTAAACCCAGGGGATTTTTCCACTAATTCAGATGTACCCTCAGCTGGCCACTGCTGAGACATTCTCTGCCATGCCAAGTGTGGATGAGCTGCAAAGCACCCACATTTATGTTGCTGGCTGCATTTTCTGCTACTGGGTGTTACCATCTTTTCAAAGGAGGAAATTAGCTGAAATAACCAGCTGTAACCCCTTCTCTTTATTCAGCTTAACAGAGGAGTCTATCCAGGTATGGCAAATCCAGACAGAGATTCTCCCCCAGCCCAGTTTTAAGTCAGTACTTAATTTATTCCTGAATTTTTCTCACAGATCGAGCTGAGTACAAACAATGCAGAAAGACTTGGCAGAAAAAGTCTTTTTTTGAGTGTCCTTTCTTCTTGGCTACCCAGTGTTTGTTTGATGCTGGCTGTACCAAACAGCTCCTACCCCTCCTAGTATTTGGTCAAAGGTTGATGATCTTGGAGGTGTTTTCCAGCCTCAGTAATTCCATATAAAGTGACTCTGCCAAAGACACACGGTGGGTTGGGAAGCTGCTGGCCCTGAATGTTAATGGTGCCTTCACCATAATTAGAGCAAAGGGATCCAGAGCTGCAGCTGTGCTGCTAAGTAGTGTCAGTAGAATTTTGGGAGTCCTAATCCCTCATCTGCCATGGATAATTGTAATGTCTGCATTTTAATCCCAGGATTGTGTTTGGCCATGTGAAGGATGTTACAGCCGGATTTAATTAACAAGTAGGATAAATCCCAACTAAAAGAGTCAGGGGAAACAGGCACCCATCTTATCAGCTCCCTTGGCCTCTGTGGCAACAGCTTATTATAATTGAAAGTAAAGAGAGCTTTAGGAGAAAGAGGGAGCTCTGCCCCAGATATTTCATTTAGGCAGTGATTATTTTATAGGGTGGCTTTAGAGATCTCTTTATTGAGATAACGGGTCTGACCTACACGGACTTATTTGCAACCTAAGACATATTGACATTCATCCACCAAATTACAGGCTGGTGATAATTCCTTCTGTGGCACCAGCAGCTGCTGGGCTCAGAGCCCTGGCTGGCAGCAGCAACAGAAGCAGGAGTTGGATGGGGTTTGGGAACCCTTTCCAGAGCTGGATCCAACTCTTCTCTCCATTCCCACCCACAGCTCTCATGAGCACCAGCAGCTCTCAGCAGGTAAGGCAGGAGAAAAGACCAAATGTCACAACCAGGGAACCTTAGCAGTGACACCTGTTTGTCCAAAAAAACCCCCCTGAACTGATAAAGAGGAACTTAGAGAACACACCACAATTTTCATAGGTTTTTTGTAAGTATCAATACCCGTGCTAAGGTGGCTTTTGCAATCCACCAATACTTTACTTGCAGAAAAATAAACTTTGTGCTAACAAGACCAGGTTCCCAAACTAGATGCAGATCAAGGGGTACGAGCAGACTCCACAACAGCCATCCACAGCAACTTCAAACAAGGAAAAATTTTTAGGGGACTGCTTTAAAAGTAAATATTTTGCATCAACCTCCACGTTGAAATTCACCAATGTAAATTAACTTGAGAGGCTTTGGGTAAACATGGAGATACACTCCAATACTTTAGGAAATGGCCAACAATTTCCTTGGATTTTTAAAAGAAGACTGCAAAATATACACATTTTGCTATTATTACCCTTAGGTAGTTTACTTTAAAATACTTTTCACATAACATTCTGTTAAATTGAGCTGGGCCAAATCAAATAATAACAATTAGTAGGCCTGTACTCCTGCTCTTCTGTGGCAGGGTGGGAATTTTGCTAATAGTACCACGTACTTTTGGATGCAGAGAGATGTATTGAGTCATGATTTTTAAATACCAGTGAAAATCCCACCAAATTACGTAGGATTTACTTCCTTCATGTACACTGCTCCTAGCCCTGCTTACCAGGAGAGCTGCATAACTTGCTGCTGAGCCAGGCCCACGGTGTTAAAAAATGGCTAAAAATGACCTGGCTTTGCTGGCCAGCCCTGGATGCTGCTCATGGCTGTGTGGAGGAATGTGTCATGGACACTGAGCAACCATCCCCTTTCCTCTTGCTCCCTGAGGATGGAAAATGCAGCCCCAGCAGGTCCTTCCAGCTGAGTACCTGGGAGTATCTCCATCTCTGGCACTTGATGCTGCTTGGTTTAGGCAGGGAGGGCACAATCTTCTGCAGGTGGCTGAGAATGATCTGCTGCACCTCTGCAGGGTCTGAGTCCAGGTGCTGGCTTCCAAAGGTCACAGTGGTGTGCACCACGACTGAGGGCCCAATTTCAGGAGACTCTGGAAGAAAGGAAGGAAGAGGAGAGGTGCTTTTGAAGGATTGCTCATTCATACCTGCCTTCCCCACATGCTGACAATTGTGCCTCTGGCCTAGGAGTCGGTAAGAACAAAAATATCTGTGGTATCACTCTGTTCTTCCAGATTGGGAAAAAGCACATGGAATAACAACACAAGTCAGGGAGGACAATTTCTGCAACAGCCTGGCCTTGGACACTTCCAGGGATCCTGGGGCAGCCACAGCTTCTCTGGGCAACATGTGCCAGGGCCTCACTGTAAAAAAATAGGGGTCTTTATCTCATCTAAATCAACCCTGCCTCAGTTTAAAACCATCACCCTTTGTCCTACCACAAAAATTTGTTCTCATCTATGAAATCATAGCTCAGGTGCTGATGATGATCCCAGCAGACCTGGAAAGGGCCAGGATTTGTTACATTTGGGGCTGGCTGCAGGTTCTCTGCAGCAGGTGACTCCTGTCCCCGCTGCCATGTTGGCTTGTCACCTTACAGACGTGGCCTAACAAGCAGCAGCCAGAGAATTTGGCTGGATTAGGGGATTTTTGTGTGCCCCGATGAGCAGGATGGAGCAAGGACACGACGTGGGTTATGCTGCATTTCAGCTGAGTTGGCTGTTCAATTAAGTGATTCCCTCTCACTCCCTTACCCAGCAACTCCCTCCTTTGGAAGCCTCTCCTGGTTAGACCTTTGTTTGGACTAGCACATTCTTAGAAGAAGATTTCAGTTTCAGCAAACGAGTGTTTTCTTGTAATAATCTGTGTCTTAGTGCAATACAACATTTTCTGACCCAGGAATCCACAAAGAAAGAGGTGGCTTGAACCCTTGCTGACCATTCTGGCTGTTAGGCACCAAGCTTGATAAACTCCTTATCTCTGCTCTGCCACTGAAGAAATCTCCAGCTCCTCAAGCCAGAGATCCCCTCTGGGAAGATGACACATTCCAGCTTTCCCAAACGATCTCAGGGGTCATCCAAGGGTTACAACCTGGTCTCCAGCAGAAAACTGTCCATGGATGTGATAGGCACACATCTGCCACAGGAGTGTCCTCCTCATTTTAAGGGAACAGCATCAAGTATTTTTCTCATGTTGCTGCCCAAAACCTGAAGCCATAACAGATCCCGATAAAAACTGCGATGCGTTTGTTTCCTCACCCTCAGGGATTTGTGAGCTTCCTGGGGAGATGTGTTTTGCCATCTGAACCCCATTCTGGTCCTGGGTAACAGGAGGGAAAGGGCTTTTGCCACACCAAAGAAACCCTGGAAGAAGGAAATGCTGCTGGGCCAGCGTGGAGGGCAGCAGAGAAGCTGGACACCTCTGGACAGGCTGGAACTGCATCCCTGCTCCCTGGGAGGCTTCACACGGTGCCAAAAGAGAAGTCAATGTGCAGGCCTCATAAACCCTTCCTAAAAGTTTAAAAAAGAGCAGTGATCTACTTTATCACACCTAGAAAGCTGGAAAGGTGGAGGGTCACTTTCAAAATGCCATGCTGCTGTTTGGGAGGAGGGCCAGAGAGCTTCCCCAGTTATCCTCAGAAATTCCCGTGGTTCCTAAGGTCCCATATTCTCCCTGGAATAAAATCTACTGTCTGACAAGGCACATTTGGGAGGAGCCATGGAAAGAATGGCACTAACTTTTTCATATTCAGAAACCCAGCATTTCATTAGCTTCACCAACAGTTTCTGATTATTTTTCTAAAAGGCAGGCAGGACTGGCAGAGGATTACAACACAACCGGCTGCGTAACAAGCAAAAACTTAAATAGTTCTTTAACTCCTTCATCTTCCTAAAAATTCTTATCTCAGGAAGGAAAGGAATCTCTATTTCAAAATTAAAGAGGATACTCAGGAATTATACAATGCCAAAAAACCTGTAAGGCAGATCTTCCCTTTAAATTACATAACCCCACAATCCTGGAGCAAAAGAAAGGAACCACTTCCCCTTTGATGTGTCATCTATCTTTAGTCCTCCTGGAATGCAGAGAGATGCAAAGACTGCGGTATTCCAGAAATAATTGATGCTGGAGAATTCCCACTGTCCCCCCCGACCTGGTATAAATATGGATGGGGTGTTTGAGGCAGCCAATCCCACAAAGTGTTTAATATTCATGCACGCCACACAGGGAATTCAGCACACGCTTCTGGTGGGCTCTTCCTTACGTAACATCACCTCTGCAGGCAGGGATGGGATTCTGCCCACAGCAGCTGGGATCCTCAGCTGCTGGAAAAAGCCTTCCCTCCTGGAGGCTCCTGATTTCACCAGGAACTGGTGGCATCAGGGAAATTGCTTTATCAAACCCACCGTGCTGCGTGATTACAACAGCAAGGCCGGTTTGGGTTTCACTGGTGAAACGCCCACGAGTTGGATGTCTCTGCTTTACTGAGTCAAGGCAGGGACTGCCACATCTCAGACAAGTGACAGGGACAGTCTGGGCTTCCAACAGCCTTTGCTGTTGGTCTTTGAGGGCTGGACTACCTGCTTTAGGGGAGATGCTATGTGAGTCCCTCAGCAGAAAGCTCACGGGATCATAGAATGGATTGAGGATCATCCAGTTCCAGACTTCCTGCAGGAGACAACTATCAGCTACAGTTATTTTCTCTGGATCTCTACTGTTCAAGGCTGTTTATGATAAAGTTGCTATTTGAGGTGGCAGAGAGGGTGAGATAAGCCTCCATTTATTGTGGATACATCAGGTGAAGAAACAACTGGAGAAAGTGATGGCTTTTGGGGAATTATGACAGCCCTGGAAGATCTAAGGTGCCTCACCCACCCATTCTGCTTTCTCTGAATGTTTACTTTTTGGTTGTCACCATCTCCTTCTTCAGATGAATACAAATAATAAAGTTGAAGAACAAAAGAGTGCGAAGATGATGAGTGGAGTGGAGTTAGAAGGGACAGCGAGGTGCTCCTGTGCCTCCCACTGAAATCTTCTGGAGGGCAGTCAGAAGCACAGGAAAAAAAATGCAGATGCAAAATACTTGCATATGTGCTAAAACAAGCATAAAGGAACTTTTTATTCATGTGTTTTGGTTGCAGGACTTCACATGTAAATAAATTTCACACTCAACCTCCCTTGCCTGTGCTGTCTAAAGCCTGTCTCCTAGGAAGAGACACATACACAATTTGTGCTTCTTGGAAAACTTTGCTCATATAAACAGAACTCTCCCACAATTCCAGGGAAATTTCAGTGAGAAAGGTATGTGTCAACACTGATGTTCTGGTACCTTCTATGTATTTGTTAACAATATGCCCCAAATAATGTGCTTTGTACTTGGTTCAATTGCATCTGGAGACAGCAAAGCTGTTTGATAATTCCATCACAGTTCCATATTTGCTGTTCTTGGTGCTGGGGCTTTGAGACCACATGTGCAGAGAGGTGGGGAAAGTATGGGTGAATTCCTCCTTGACACTGGTAAGGATAATATCAGTATGCCCTATTAACTATCAGGTACTTTTTGTTGAACACAACAATGGCAACAGAATCTCAGATGCAAGAAAATCTCCAGCTGAATGCTGTCAGTAACAAGAGAAAAAAAGATCACTCTGTATTTGGCTTTCCTTAGGCTCTTTTTTCACACATTCACCTAAGTCCCTACTGGAGAAAGCACATCAGGGTGGCTGCATCCTTATTTTGGCCAGTCCAGCCATTCTTCTGTTTTCACTCTTTTCAGATCAACTGGCTACATTTTCAGGGTAAACAACAAATTTGTGCTTGCACAGAGGGATGGAGAATCTCTCTTTCCCTCTCAGGAAAGGCTGACTGAGCTGGGAGTGTTCAGCCTGGAGAAGGGAAAGCTCTGGAGAGCTCAGAGCCCCTTCCAGTGCCTACAGGGGCTCCAGGAGAGCTGGGGAGTGACTTGGGACAAGGGATGGAGGGACAGGACACAGGGAATGGCTTCCCACTGCCAGAGGGCAGGGATGGATGGGATATTGGGAATTAGGAATTGTTGCCTGGGAGGGTGGGCAGGCCCTGGCACAGGGTGCCCAGAGCAGCTGTGGCTGCCCCTGGATCCCTGGCAGTGCCCAAGGCCAGGCTGGACAGGTGCAAAGTATCCCTGACCATGGCAGGGGGTGGAACTTTGTGTCTTTAAGGTCCCTCACAAACCAAACCATGCTGGATTCTGTGACTCCAATTGGTCTGCAGGTGTTTTTTCTTGAGCTATTCTCTGCCACCCCACTCCTGGTAGGTGAAACACATTTAATAAATAAAACACACACTTCCTCAACTGCCATCCTCCAGAAACAGAGGAGAAGGGTCTGTCTTGGGGGATGTTCTCCAAGCCCTACCAAGCACGTGCAGCCATTCCAGGGACTCTCCCTGATGACAAAAGCAGCCTGGCTAACACTGAACTGGGCTGAGCAGCTCCAATTATCCAAGTCATCCTTGCTTCCAAGCCTTGAGGAAAGAGCAGGAGCTGCGGAGTAACGGGTGATGGAAGACAAACTGGCGAGTGTTTAAACAAAGGAACCCCAGCTCTTTCTTGGAATAGCAACATTTTGATGTCTCCAATCCCCTGACACTGGTTTTATAAACGCAGTAACATAAACCATGTGCTGGGGGCTGATTTTCTGAGGGCCGGCCTGCTCTCATTGTGTGCTTCATTACAGGCCAGAAGTGACATTAAACGCCATCCGCCGCGGCCTGGAGTTAAATACTCGCTCTGTTCAGAACAGCAACACTCAATTAAACAGCATTTCTCATGCTCTGCACCCTCCATTGTGGCTGTGTTTAAGGGAAATAATGGGAGCACTGACCTATATTGCGCTTCTCGTTATCGATGGAGATGAAGCGCACGCAGGGATTATCAGTGATGTACTGAGCAGCCCAGGGGACACCAATCCCTGTCCCAGCCTCATAAAACAGTCCCAGGGCGTAGCGGGATGAGTAGCTCACAGATTCCAGTTGCTGCTTTTGACTTTCATTAATTACTGTGAAAAGAGGAAAAAAAAAAAGGGGGGAAAGAAAATCAGACAATCCCCTCTCCGCTCAGAACATTAAATATGGGAATGCTGCAGTTAAGCTGATTATTCCTTCCTGAAAATGACCAGACTGCTAAAACTAAGAATTTAATATTAAGCCTAGTGCTTTGTAGTATTTTTTTTTTCTGGGACACCTCCTCATGAAGTTTTAATGGTGTATTATGTAGAGTGTGGCCTTCACACACCACCCTCCCCCAGCTGCTGCGGGTTCATCTCCCAGCTCTCCCTTAGTTGCTTCTGACTTGAAACTTTGATGATTCTGGTGACTTTTTGTTTCAAATCTTGGTGAATAAATAGCAATAAAGTGCTTGGGTTGCCTCAAGGACATCAAGTAAACGGTCGTATGGCTCGACAAGCACCAAAATGACTTCACATATCAACAAAATGAACTCAGAGCCTCTTGAACCTCTGGGGAAAAGAGCCCTGTGACTTCTGTGCTGCAATTCAAATGAATGAAGAAAACTGCACTTCAGATACAAAAGGTTTGTAGTGAAGTTCAGTTCCTTTAGCTGAAGGAATTTTAAAGCAGTTTAGAACATTTCAGAGCAAGCGTGAATCCTAATTCCTCCCTATGATTAACTCTTCTATCTTCTAATTACAGCAAGATCTGCTTTTTGCTGCAATTTCGTAATCTTCATAAAAAGCCGCACAAAGTAGCATTAGCCCCACGGTGAGCATTGAAATACTATTTAATTTCATGCCACAGGGAAATCCACCAGCTTGGCTAATTGTGGAGTTCAGTTCCATGTCTCTCCCCCTGTGACTGAATGGATGTCCAAGGCTCCTGTGAGCTGGAGCAGCACACGCAGAGACAACAGTTCAGCTGGTGTTGTATGAAGAAAGGAACAGCTCACCCCACAATGGGTCAGGCTGACCAAACTCATGGCACAGGATTGTGTCCTGCCAGCTCTCCCAGCTGAGGGGCTCCTGGTGGGTCTTCCCCACCAGCCTGACCTAATGCTCCGAGGATCACAAGTCAGATTCCACCTCAAATCCCACTAGAAACCCACACTGAAATATCCCCAAGGAAAAAAAAACCTGAAAAAACTTGGGGAGTTTTTTCATATTTTCCCCACAAATACACTGGGGAACAGAGAAATGGAGGGAGCAGAAAGAAGCACTGACCAAGCCACAAAACCTGGGGAGAGGAAAGGAGGAGAAACAGGCATCTGGCAGTAGGTGGTGGTGGAGCTGCCAGTGGAGGAAGCAGGACTGGCTGGGCACGAAGGGCTTTGAAGAAGATCCACTTCCCTCTCCAGTTGTCCCTCCCAGAAGGAGCTGAGGGGTCCAGCTGCCTCTCACCCCTGCACTCAGATCTTTCCAAGAAGGATTTAGTCCAAGGTCACTCTGCTTTCTTCCTCCCCTGGGACCCAGGGCTCCTGGGTGCCATGCCAAAGGCCCAGAGCAGCCTGGCACGCCCCTGGCAGGGCACTGGCTTCCATCCCAAATTTCTGTGCTGCTCAAAGGCTGACCCAGGCTCTGGCAGGACTGTCTCCTGCAGGCTGTCACCTCCATCCTCTTCCACAGCTTCCCTGCAGCTCTTGCAGCCCTCAGGACAGGGGGATGGATTTCTTGGCTTGTAGGGGAAGGCAGGGATTAAGCAGGGCTGTGGGGCAGGCTGGAGGGCTGCCCTGGAGGAAAAGATGCCAGCAGGAGAGGACTTTGCACATCCCTCCCTGCTGGAAGTGTTCCCTGGCCCAAGTTCCCATGAGCTCAATGTGGTGCCAGCATCCAGGAACATCCCGGGGCTCTCCTCCAAGCTCCAGCACTGATTTCCCTGGGGCTTGTCCCAGTTCCTCCTGGCAGACCCCAGGAGCCCAGCCAGGGAGCAGAGATGCTCCTGAACACACTAAACACAGCCCAGGGAACAGATCTCACCCAGAAGCCACCCCCTGTCCCCTCTCAGGACGGAGCTGTGCCCAGCCTGGCTCCCGGGTGTCCATCACCAGCACCACAAATAACCACACTGCACTGCACATTCTTGCTGTGCTTCAAAAGAACAGAAAAGTCCTATAAACAAGCAAATGTGAAGTTGTAACATCCCATCTAGAACACTACCCTCTGTCCAGGTTGCTCTGGCTACTCCTTTTCCCTTGGGGAAAGGAACATAAACAAGACCTCCTCCAAATTCCCCTCGGTGGAGCTGAGCTTCCCTGCTCCTCAGGGTGGGAATCTGCTCCAGGTTCATTACAGGGAGCCCCTGAGCTGGTACAACCTTCACAACATTCAGTGCTGCAGAGCTGGGGTGACCAGATGGCTCTGAAGCACCTTGCTGGAGACCCACCATGTCATTATGGAGCTGTCTCCAGCAGCTACAGAGCTTCAGGAGGTGTCAGGGGTCACCAGGGTGGAGGCTGGACAGCTGGATTGAGGATAAACTGAGATTTTGTCAGGTGTAAACAGACCCCTGCACGTGGTGCTTGGCATGGGGATGATGGGGAAGTGCAGGAAGGAAGGACAAGAGCCCAGCTGAGCAGGCCAGGAGAGGAGAGAAGAGGATCCAAGAGAGGAGAGAAGAGGATCCAAGGGCTGTCAACAGCCAGGGCAGCTCATTCCCAGTGGCCAGGGAAGGAACAGCTTGGAGAAGAAGTGACTTTTCCAAGCCTTGAGGAGATGGGATAACAGCCAGGCTGAGGACAGGCTGCTGCAGTGCCCAGTGCCTGCAGGTGTTTTGGGGACAGTGACAGGCTGCTCACCTGGTGACATGTGAAACCCAGGGTCACTGAGGCTGGAAAATCCCTGCCAGCCCATGAAATGCACCCTGTGCCCAGTGCCCACCTTGTCCCCAGCCCAGAGCACTGAGTGCCACCTCCAGCCCTTCCTTGGACACCTCCAAAGCTCCCTGGGCAGCCCCTGCCAAGGCCTGAGCAGCCTTTCTGTGGAAAAAGATTCCTCCACACTCAGCCCTACCCTGTCCCAGGCAAAAACAGAGCTGGGAGGGAACCTGCAGGCTGGAAGCAGGAGGGCCCTGGAGCCCTGGCCAGGCTCAGGGCAGCTGTCCCAGGTCACTGGGGCCATGTCAGGGCATCCCTGGGGATGGGGATCCCCCAGCACCCCATCCCAGGGCTGCTCACCTGGGGCTGGCTGGGCTTTCCTGTGCCCCAGCTGTGCCTCTGGTCTCTTTCTGACCACACCATAAACCAGAACTGACTAAAACCCATCATCCCCAGCAGTCAGCTTTACACCTCAAAATTTGAAAGTGCGTTAATTCAATTACTGATGTGTGTTTGCCAACTAATTTCCTTCACTACTGCTTAGGTTCATTTAAAAAAAAAAAAAAAAAAGGTCTGTGGTTCACTGGGTTCTAAGCAGCTGCACATTTACCAAATCGAGGAAGTTTTTATAGCTTGAGAAGACAGGCAAGAAAGTGACGTCAAATTTGAAATCCCGCAACAAAAAAGCTGAGCTATGTGCAAAAACAAAGCTAAGAGTTGTAGGATTGAGGTTTTTTCCCTGCTCCAGCCATTATGCATTTCAGCAAGGCCAACAAGTTGATCTAAGGACATGGAGAGAACCTTCATTTTGAATTTCCATACTTTTATTGGTTTAAATGAAAACCAGACTGTTGTTTTAACACTGGGTATGAAACCACAAAATAACTATTAATTTTTCCCCTTCCAACAAAAACGGTTAAGATGATTTTAGTAACATTTTGGAAAAAAAAAAAAAACACAACAAAACAACCCTAACTTTCAGAACACAGAATTGCCCAGCATACAGCCATAGTGATATTTTTAAAGCAACACATGAAAATCTTGTATTTTCCACTGCAAGACTCAGCTACAGCTGCACTGCGAGCGCCACTGAAGTGAGTGTCCTCTGGAGATTTCATCACATCAAAGCAAGGGGCATGTATACTTTATTTGCTGTTTCTGCAGACACTGACAGCAGAGTGGATTACTTATCTGTAACACTCAATAAATACAGCCAGGGCCTTTTATCTGCTGTTCCAGGGCTTTAATGTCACCTCGCTGCCTCCCTGGTGTTGTGGGAAGGAGAGGACCCAGAGATCCCATCAGGGCCAGCAGCACAGAGGAGAGCCAAGGCTGGAGCTGGCAGGCTGGGAGCACGGGCACCATGCCATCCAGGAGGGAGCCCAGCCTCCCACCACAGAGCCAGGGAGGCAAAAATAAACCCAGCTGCTCCAGCAGCCAGGAACTGACTGGGATGATCAAGGTTTCACCCTGGGCTTTTTACTCTTCCTGCCAGAAAGTGCAGGAGGAGGTTGCAATATTACAGAATCACAGAGTGGTTTGGGTTGGAAAGGACCTCAAAAATCATCTCTTCCATGGGCAGGGACACCTTCCACCATCCCAGGCTGCTCCAAGCTCCATCCATCCTGGCCTTGGGCACTGCCAGGGATCCAGGGGCAGCCACAGCTGCTCTGGGCACCCTGTGCCAGGGCCTGCCCACCCTCCCAGGGAACAATTCCTCCCCAATATCCCATCTAACCCTGCCTTTGGAAGTGGGAAGCCATTCCCTGTGTCCTGTCACTAGGACAAGAAGGAAATAAGGAGTTTCTAAGGAATAAACTCCCCAGCTTCACGGATTTTTGTGCTGCTTCAAGTCAGATGGGGAAGAGCCACCACAGGTCAGTGCAGGACTCAGGCTGCTGGGGGCAGGGAGAAACCACTGCAGGGCTGCAGGGAAAAGCAGATGCTACGATGTGAGATGTGTTTAAAAGAACACTTGTTTTGGAAAGTTTCACTATTGCTAATTCAGTGCTGCTAAAATCTTGTGGGGACTCATGTCCCCATGAAGTCACCACATGACATCAGAGCTCAGCTGGGACGACAAGCCAGCTCTTGCATGACCCCAAGGGTGTGTGGGCAAACTTGGGCAAAGGAACCAAGATCCTGGTTTGAAAGGCTTCAGGGATGAGAGGGAAAACCCTCACTTTGTTTCACCAGCCAGTCTTGCTGAGTGGCGGAGGGGATTTTGCATCCTGACAATCAGCAGCTCCAAAAAAGGGTAACAAACAGCCAGGACTATCTTCTGCTTTAGTGCACAGCAGCTACTGCCTAGTATGTTCAAAATCACTTATTAAGGTATTGCCAAGGTGACTAAATCTAGAGCTAATAGACATGACCAGCCACCAAAGCAGTAAGGGAAAAAAACCCCTTTGGCAGTACTTTGAAGGAATGAAAGTGCTATTAAAACTGCAAAATATGAGGATGCTGGACTTTTTACTCCAGGAGAAGATGGCTCTTTTTCATCTTAACTTCTTTCACTGAAAACTTCTTATTCTACTAATTCCATTTTGATGGGAATAGCATTAGAGCCCAGCTTAAACTTTGTGACTTTGTCACTGCCCAGCCACCCTGCAGCTTCCAGAACCTGAAACCCTGCACCTTCTTCATTTTTTCTCCCACTTGATTTCAGTGACCACCTGCCTCTCTCACAGCTATGCCCTCAACAACCCCACCACTGACCCTATGCCCCAAAAGGTTTTGTGGTTTTCTAAGACTGCTCTGCTTAAGATTTTACTTGCAGCAAATCTCCACGCATCACTCAGACTCTGCTGGTGACAGGGCTTCTGTGAGTGCCCAGTGACCACCACTGCTCCAAAAGCTAAAAAGGAAACTGTGGTTAAACGGCTACAAAGATATTTTCAGCTCAGGTATCAAGTTGAGGGATCTCCAGAGATTCACCCAGCAGAATGAGCAGCTCACATAATATCTGCAGGGACAGTTTATTGTCACAGTCTCGGGTTTAGTGTTGCTGAAATGGCTCCCAAGGTATTTAAGAGTCTCTTTTTTCCCAGTCCCGTGACCGAAGAAGCAGCCGAGATTTGTCAGTTCTGCTTTTCAAGGTTGTTTATTTTTCCTTTTCTATTCCATTCTTTCTCTGACCTGCTGAGATCTGTCTGGCAGGTCAGTTGGTGGCACACTGACCGCCCTTGGGGTGGTGTTAACATTTTACACTAAGAACTACGTGTACTTTATTTACAATAATTTTCCAATACCTATCACCTATGTTAGACAGTCTGTCTCTAAACCAATCCACAAGTGTCATCATCACAGAAAAAGATGGAGGACAAGAAGAAGGAGAAGAAGGGCAGAACACGCCCAGATTCCTCCATCTTGCCTCTTGAACCCTCAACACCAAAATTCTACTTTTTCACCCTGTGATAAATTAACTATCATGCTACTCAAACTCTCGTGGCTTGTAAATCTTCACTCAAAGCTGGTCATTCTTTCCATGGGTTAAAATTGAAGACACAGGTGTCTTTGACTCCGTGCCAAGGTCTCTGAGCCCCCTGCCAGGGGCTGGAGCCCTCCAGGGCAGCCAGAGGAACGTCCTGGGCTCCAACACCACAGCTCTGCTCAGGAGGTGACTTAGGCCGGCACGTTATAACAACCTTCACACACCAAAATCTCCTTCCCCAGCAGAGACCTGCTCTCCAGAGCCAGGAGCTGCTGCCCTGAGCTCTCCAGCTGCGTGGGGACAAAGGACAGGCCTTGCAGGCCACGCTCTCAGCAGTGGCCGTGCCACTGGCCCTCTGCCACCGCGCGGGCCGCGGCCTGTTCCTGCCGCTGCTCTGCGTGGGAGGGAGCAGAGGTTATGGGAAAGGCTTCGCTTTTAATCCAGCTGCCTTATCAAACAGCTCACAAGTTTGTTGGGGTTTCTTTTTTATTTTTAAAAAGGCAGCGTAACGGTTAAAGCCAGCCATGGCTGTGTCTGCACTGAAATGGTCACTAAACACAGTTATTGCTGGGATATTCTTCCCACTGCTGGGATAATCCTGCTGGGATCCAGCACGTCCCTCACCTCTGTGTGTGTTTGCAACAATAAGGACCTGAATAATTACTTCAAATCACAGCAGCCCTGGCTCACTTGGCACAAAGCTTCATTATCTCAAGTCTGTGGCACATGAAGGAAAGGCACATTTAGAAATGTAGAGGATGAAGAGGAAAAGAGATGCTGGGGGAGAAAAAGGCAGCACAATGAAGTTTTTTATGAAGTTTCTGATTTTGAGAACTAAACTTGAATAACTGTCCATCAGCTGCTCTTGATGAGATTATTTGGAATTCACAGAATCACAGGAGAGCTGGGGTTGAAGGGACCTCTGGAGATGATCCAGTCCAACCTCCAGCCAAGACAGAGTCACCTGGAGCAGGTGACACAGGAGCACTTCCAGGTGAGCTTGGGATGAATCCAGAGAGGGAGACTCCACACCCTGCCCAGGCAGCTGCTCCTGTGCTCTGCCACCCTCATGGAAAAAAGTTCTGCCTCGTGTTGAGGTGGAACTTCCTGTTAAGTTTATGGCCACTGCTCCTTGTCCTCAGGATTTCACTCAGTATTAAACTAAAACCTTGCATTTTCACAAGAAACATTTCCATTCATGTCCTCCACAACCTCATGAGTTCAAGTCGACTTTTGAACCAACAGAGAAATGCAACTGCACCTTTTCTAGAACAGGGGGCAAAGCTGGTACAGGGGCTGAGAGCCACCCACTCCTGTCTCCTGCAGGAAGGGCAAAAAAATAAAAGAAGATGAAAAAGAAAAGAGGAGGGATGAGAAACCAGGAGAGAAGCTCCATGGCATCTTTGCCAAACACTTCAGTGCTCAACTCATACTTTAAAAAAAAACCAAAAAACAAAAAACCAGCTCTGATCTCCAAAGCAATAATATTTTTTGTTACTTTTAATAGACAATTCCATTTTTAAATTTGGCAAACCACTATCCTCCACCCCCAATTCCATATTTTTACCTTGCATTACACACAGCCAAGGAGCTCCACACTGCTCTCTTCAGCCAGCATGCTCACTCTCAGGTGGGTCTAATGCACATGCTGACATCATATTCACATTTCCTTGTGTTTGTATTCACGAAGAAAATAACTTTCCAGCCTGGTTATTTGGAGGACTGAGCTGTGAGGGCAGAGGCTGACTCTCAGCCCAAAATCTGGTGGTGCAATGCCCACACACCACAGCACGGAAATGCAGCTCCCCGTGGGTTATTGCATCCATGGTTTAGATCCAGAATTAATGACAGTTGAAAATATGAACCTCTGCTAAGCTTCCACCCTGGGAGGAACAGGATTTGACATTTATAAGCAAGTAGAACTAAAGGAAAAGACAATAACTGAGTGTTTCCCACCATCCAAACCCTTCCTGTGGTTACAGCACAACCTGCCTGGGGAAAGGAAGCCAGTCCTGCCATGGTTCAAAATGCCCACATTTCAGCTGGGAAATTTCTTCCAGTTTTGTTTGGCTGTGCAGCCTCCAGTAGAGAGTAACTCCTTCCAGCAAGAAATTAAGAACCCCAGAATTTTCCAGGAGATTTTGAGCATGCCTGGAAATTAGACTCACTCAGAAAGAACCCTGAGAAATTAGTCAATAAAGCCCAAATAAAAAATAAAATGCATGTGTACACTCCAGTTCCTGCTTTGTAAGCATTTAGAGGGAGATGTAGATGATACATATGGCAGGACTGCAAATCCAGTTTCCATACAAAACCACATTTTTAGTGTGTTGTTCTCACAGAGCCCACTAGTTCCTGTAGCTGGCACTGATGTTGACAGAAACCAAAGACATCTTCGAGAAAATCTGATTTATTCAGGGATCTCTACATAGGTTCAGGGATCTCTATAAGACCTTACTTTTGAGGTAAGAGACTTGGAAAAGCCTGGCTATAAAAAATAAAACTCATTGTCACATGTCCCCCAGATTAATCTGCAAATTAATTTGCAGAAGTTACTCTGTAACTTGATGTAGGAAGGAAGCTCCTCTAAGTCCTCTCTAATGACAGGGCACAGCAGGAAGATGAAACTGGATTAATTTGCAAATTAAGCTTCCTTCCTACATCAACTTACAAAGTACTACACACAGTTTTGGTACTCTCTGGTGCCAAAACGTAAAAGCCCATTACTTACATAATCATCATCATAAAACATTTAGCAAATAACTTCTTCACCTACTGTACACAGCATTGAGCTGAATAATAAAGCCAGGAGGATTTATTTTCTTTAAATATTCCACCAGTTGCTGAAATAGCATTAAAAGCTTTTCAAGGCAACGAAGCAAGAGGTTGGATTATTGCTCCGTGCTGTGACTCAGGCAGAAGAAACACATAAATAAATTGAATTAGATCTGCCTGATGTTTGTGGTTTCTGGGCTGCAGCAAGACCCTAATGGCCTGTAGGGCTGGGACACAGCAGCTGGGATTCTCCCACAAGGTCCCAGGAAAGCCAGACTCCTGGAAACCCTTCCCTGTTTCCCAGCTCACATCAAGCCCTGCAAAGCAATACCAGGCAGAGCAATGCAGCTTCACAATATCAGACACCAAAGCTATTTCCATTTAAATAAGAACTGGAGGAAAATGCTTTCAGGCATTAATTATTGAGGAAGGATTCAGCTAGCCTCTGGAAATTTCCACTTAAGATGAGATATTAACATATTTTCTTCTCTTTTTAAAGTGCATCTGGTTCATCACCAGGAGGATGCAGAAGGAAGGAATATAGGGTAGATCTGTGCACATAAAAAGTCAAAGAAATTTCATTCAACTTTGAAAAGAACCCCCTGGGGGTGACTTTTAGGGGATTTTTTCCCCCCATTCAGACCAGACTAGTAAATTTCAGTATTACCTCTACCTGGACCTCTGCTTTTGGAAATTTTCTGAGTCCCTCCAAACAGCCTTCCTGGGCTTTCCAGTGCCTGTGCTGGAAGAGAGTTTCACACTCTCAGCTGTCTGTGAGTGCAGCTGTCTCTTCCAGGCTGAGCAGTCCCAGGCCTCTGAGCCACTCTGGATGGCACCTCTGGAGCTCCTGGAATGCAGAGCTGCAGGCACACCAGGCTGTCTCCAGGGGATGCACAAGCAGCAGAAACCTGCACAGGAGCCACCTCCTTTCCTCCCACACTGACCTGCACCATGGTCACCTCTCCAGCTTTTCTCCTGTTAAAACTGAATTATGATGTTCTTGTGGGAATTACCAATCCCAATCCTCCTAAAAAAGCAGAGCTGAAGTGGAAGGCACAGCCAAGAAGAGGTTTGCTGCCATCCCCTCCTCCCTGACAGTCCAGCTGTGGTTCCCATGTGGTTTTTACTGGTAAGGAAGGACTGTGTTAAATACTGAAGGATCTGTCTGCTGCCTTACTTAGTTAAGAAAAATACTTGCTGGGGAGCTAAATGACCTTGCACATCTGTAGGGAATTTCTGGATGTCTATTCTACTGTTCATTCTCAGTGTTAAGCTTTGTTTTCTCAATTCATCATAAACAGCCTCCCTTTTTTGATATTATTAATGACTGTGAGTTTCTATCTGTCACACAATTTAGCTTAAATGCTTCCAGGCTGCTTCCAGGGGTTTGGCCTGAAGTTGCCTCTGTATTTTAGTATCCTCAGATGGGTCCTCTACCCATCTCTGCTCATTTCCACCCCCTCCTGAGCAGAACCTCAGTGCATGCTGATGGGTATTTTGCAATTTTGAAGTAAGTTGGACACTTGACTTCCCTAATAGATGCAAGCCATGATGGTACAAACAAAAATAGAATGTAGTATGGTTTTCTTTTATTAAATCTGCAAAGAATGATCCCCTTATGGAGGTGATTCCTTACAGGAAATACCTTATCAGCTACCCAATCTATCCTGCTTCCACCACAGGAAAGCACAGAGCAGTATGAAAGCAAAGAAGGGGGAAAAATGCAGCACAAAACAAATCCCAAAAAGAAAAGGGGTTTGAAGGCAGTCTTAGTATAAAAGGCTGGGAGAGCTGGGATTGTTCAGCCTGGAGAGGAGAAGCTTTGGGGTGACCAAACTGTGGCCTTGCAGGACCTGAAGGAGCTGCCAAAAAACAAAGAGAGAGACTCTGTACAAGGGATGGAGGGTCAGGACACAGGGAATGGCTTCCCAGTGCCAGAGAGCAGGGATGGATGGGATTTTGGGAAGGAATTGTTCCCTGGGAGGGTGGGCAGGCCCTGGCACAGCTGTGGCTGCCCCTGGATCCCTGGCAGTGCCCAAGGCCAGGCTGGACTTTGGAGATTGGAGCAGCCTGGGACAGTGGAAGGTGTCCCTGCCATGGCAGGGGTGGAATGAGATGAGTTTTAAGGTCCCTTCCAACTCCTCAATGTTCTGTGATTCTATGACAATCCTGAAGCCCCCCAGGAATCATATGCAAGAATATTTTTCCCCATCTGATAAAGTTCTGTGCTCTCCCTTGGATGGGTGAGCTGAAAACCCACGAAATATCAAATCCCACTGTTCCTTCCACCTGCTGTGGAATGTGTAAAAGGCAAAAGGATCAGGATGACAAAGTTACCTGGAAGAAAGGAGGAAAGGCACTGGCACAGGGACATGCTGGTGGTGCTAGAAAATTCATGATAAATCACACACAAATATTTGCAAAAAAACCCCAAAAAAAACCAAAGCTAAATTATATTTGCAGGAAGTCTGTGATTTTCTACTATTAGGAGGAATCTCATCATGAGCTGAAACACTGAATCCATTTAAATGTAATTTAAACTCCCAATGAGGCTTTCAAGCTTCCAAAGGCATAGAAATTATTTCAGAGGGTAAATTCTCATCCTGCTAAGACACTGCCAAGAGAGCTGAGCTTGGTTTGTCAACACCTGTAAGACAAGCAGGAGGGAGGTGCAGTAGGTTTAAAGGGAAGAAAGTAGGGGATAAGGCAGAGAGGTGACACAAGGCAAAGACACTCATTTCCCTCCTCATCACCAGAGACAACAAATATTTGCTTCATACACAAATATTTGCTTCATACAATCCACCACAACTGTGCCTGTGCAAACACCAAACTCCACTACCTGGCACTAGAAACTTTTTGATTATCATCTTTTGCCCAATCATGTCCAATAGCTCCCTGTCTCAATAATTTACCCCTTTAATTCACCCCAAACACTTTTTCTTTTTTTTTTTTCTTTTTTTTTTTCTTTTTTTTTTTTTTTTTTTGTGCCTGTCTGCCTTACCAGTACTTCAGGGGGTCATGGGGAAGGAAATAAAGCCATAAATTTCATTCTTTCAAGAGCAAAATACACCTTTTCTGAAGAGAAAAGTTGTTATAAAACCTAGTAGCTAATGAGAAAATTTATTTTTAGGAGGTTTCTGCACTGCAATAATTAGTCCAGGAGAATCTGGGACACACAATTTCAGGAATCCTCACCCTGAGATAAAACTGCATAACACTGGAGCATCACAGGGCTGGGGATCTTTATAATCACCTCACAAACATCTACAGATCCAAATTTGGATGGAATTTAAAGTTTAGCATTCATAATATTATGTACAGGATGATAATAATAAAAAAAATCAAATCCATTTACTTTCATCTGATAATTATCTAAGCAGTCTTACAAAGCAAATCCTCTTGCTGGGGAAGAAGAAGCTTTTGGACAATGGAAAATGCCAGGACTTCACAACTGCCAGCCTGGACAGACATTTCCTGCAGGAAGAAATTCCCATCCATCAGATCTTTTACCCTTTACATGACTCTCATCTCCTCTAAAAATGGCCCTGACAAACCTTTCCTTTTTTAAACCCACACCAAGTTCTGCTGGGTTTCATATGAGCTACCAGAACTGTGAAAAAAACAATAAACCTCCTCACAGAAATCAAGAGACAGAAATCAAGGATATAAAATGCCACTTTGGATTACACATGCCACACTGACACTGTCCACAGACAGGGCTCATGTGAAATTTGGGGCTTTTGTTTTATTCTGGGTGGTTTTTAATCAAATAAATTGTGGCCATTTTTGTTTCTAGGTTTTATTTTGCTGCTTTTTTGCTTTTTTTTTTTTTTTTTTTTGTTCCCTGCAGCTGAATTAGTTCTAGACTTTCTGGGCCTTTCCTGCCAGAAGTTCTAATAAAGCAAAGACTGAAAAGCTGAAACAAACAGTTTTATCCTTTTGCTATTTTTAGAAGCCCATTTGAATTCTTATGTGCATATTTCAGTAACTAAAAGGGCAAGGGAGAGGGGAAAACATAATTTCTGATGTGTTCCAGCACTGCAAACGGAAGAATCTGAAGTGGATACAAAGGGATAGGCAGGAGAGAAAAGGGAAAAACTGGGACTGGATAAAGGAGCAGGGAAAGAAGCAAAAGGGCAGATGAGAAAACCAAGGCAGTGTGTACAGAGGAAAAATAACATTAAATGCAAGGCAACAAGGCAGGAGGAGAAGACAACAGAAAACACAGTAGAGGTAACAGATTTACAAACAAAAAAAGTTTCAAACTTTTAGGGAACAGTTTTCAAAAAGCAAGTGAAAGATGAATCGAGGGAAACCCGAACCAAAGGAGGAAAACACGGAACTGAGGTTCCCAGAGAGAGGCAGCCCAGAAGGAAGGCTCACAACTGAGATTAACAGACACTTGTGTGCATTCCCATGCCAGATGTTCTGTCTCCCTGAACTCAGAAGAAACAATGGGATGGCTCCTTTTACTGAACTGGCAGGGAATTTTATTTTCAATTACGCGGTTTAAGAATTCAAGTTGCCTTGGCCGGTGCTAAATGTCTGAAAGTCTCTTTAAAGATTTCCACTGCAACTGCTGAAAAGAAGCATCCAGAGAGCTGCTGTTCTCCTCCCAAATATGCTCTTCTGAACAGCAGAACCATAACAGATCTCTCCACCAAAAGCAGAATAACTTAAAGGCCCTGTAATAACTTTAAAAGTGATTGTGTTCAGTAACTGAATGCTCAGCACCACCACCAGCCCCAAGCAAGCTCAGAGCTCATTCCACCTTTTCAGAGAAGGTTGAGACAACACACAACCCAACCAGAAATATTATTCAGGCCCACCAGATGCTAAAATACACTAAAAATACAATAAATGCAGAATTTTTCAAGGCCAGCTCAAACAGGGTTTGGAGCAACCAGATCTCGTGGAAAGTGTCCCTGCCCCATGGCAGGGGGTTGGGGTGGGATGATTTTTAAGGTCCCTTCCAACCCAAACCATCCTGTGATTCCCTGATCCTGTGAAATGGATGAGGAGCTGCCAGTGGGTTTTTTTAGTGGGTTCCTGCAGAGATGGGTAAGAAGTTTAAAAGTGCACAAACAATTAAGCAAATGGCAATGGGAACTTGCTAATGGCACAAAGTGTGCCTGAGTGGGCAGCCCTGCAGGATCTGTACCCTCCATGCAGGAAGCTGGAGTAGCAAGGAGGAGGAGAGCTTAAATTTCTGAAATGACAAATTCTGACCTTAAAAAGGAGCTGGAGGAAAAAAGATGTCTGGGAGATGGGATAATTAAGGAGGCTCAGCACTTCTCTAGAGAGAGAATTCCCACCTCTGAGAGGATCAGCCAGCCCCAGAAAAACACTTCAAGAGGCAACAACCGGAAAGGAAAGTTTTCAAAATCAGGTGGTTAACTAGCCTCTGAGAAGATCAGCCAGCCCCAGAAAAATACTTCAAGAGGCAACAACCAGAAAGTTTTCAAAATCAGGTGGTTAACTAGCAGGTGTTCCATCTTTGATGGCTTCTGCAAACTCCGAATGAATTTCTCTGCTGAAGTGCCAGAGGGGAACCTACATGTGATTTATTGTCACCTGAGAGAGCAGGCTCAACTCAGAATGGGAAGGAAGGGATGGCCTGTGGCAGGTCAGGGAAAAGACACTGACTGAACAATCTTCCAAACTTTAAACAATTTGTGAGACCCGTGCAAAGTCTCTCCTGTCATCTCAGCAGCCCAGAGGGACTCCAAGAGAGCTGGGAAAGGACTTTTCCCATGGGAATGGAGTGACAGGACAAGGGGGAATGCCCTTAACTGAAGAAGGGAAGGTTAAAAGCTGATATTAGGTTTAGATTAGATATTAGGAAGCAGTTCTTTACCCTGCAGGCTTGGGGGGAGCAATCTCTCCTTCCTCAGCCTGGATGTGAGCCAAGACCCAAACACAACTTCCCAGTGTCTAAGGTAGCCCAGTGACTCCCTCACCCCTGTCAGCAATTCTGGTTTTCCTGCAGCACAGCCTGGACCAGGAAACACAGAGATCCATCCCTGATGTACCCACAGCCAAATTCACAGCCCTGATGGGCTGGGCCAGGGGATGAGGCCAGGACAGGAGGAGCACTGGGAGCACTGGGGACACTGGGAGCACTGGGAGCACTAGGAGCACTGGGGGAACTGGGAGCACTGGGGGAACTGGGAGCATTGGGAGCACTGGGAGCACTGGGGGCACTGGGGGAGCTGGGAGCACTGGGGGAATGGGAGCACTGGGAGCACTGGGGACACTGGGAGCACTGGGAGCACTAGGAGCACTGGGGGAACTGGGAGCACTGGGGGAACTGGGAGCATTGGGAGCACTGGGAGCACTGGGGGCACTGGGGGAGCTGGGAGCACTGGGGGAATGGGAGCACTGGGAGCACTGGGGACACTGGGAGCATTGGGAGCACTGGGAACACTGAAAGCACTGGGAGCACTGGGAATGCTGAAAGCACTGGGAGCACTGGGGGCACTGGGAACACTGGGGGCAGTGGGGGCACTGAAAGTGCCCTGGGCTTTGAGGTCCCTTCCCACCCAAACCATTCCATGATCTCCAAGCTTCAGCTTCTCCAGCTCCCAGGTCAAGATTTGAAACTAAGCATGTTTGCCTCCTGATTTTTTCATTTCTTTCAACTTCTCTCACTAGCATAGAAAACATAATATTTAATCTTCCAGACATGGTCAAAGCAGCTCAGAATTTAAGGTGACTCTTTAACTCTGGATTAAAAAAAAAAACAACAAACAAAACAAACCAAAACCAAATCCCCTAGATGCTGCAGAATAAAACTGATACCACTGTAACCACATGAAAAATACTATCATGATAGCTGTAAAAACAGTATTTCTGGTTTTGAATAGTTGCATGATACAATCAAAGCTCTCTGACAAAAACTGCCAGAGAAAAAAAACTCTTGCAGCCCCAGTCTCAATAACTAGGATTGGAAACTACTTATTTTTGACAAATCCCTTCATTCTGTGGAACTCAGGATTGTCACAAAGGCAACAGAAACCCATTAAGTGAGTGGTCCAGGCTTCCAGGGTATTAGGTCTCTTCCCTGGATCAAGCTGTGTATGTCTAAATATAATCCAGAATAAGCAGCTAAATGTTATCACATTCATAGTAAGTAACAGCAGAGCTTTTCAACTTAAATAGCCAACCCAAAAGAGGAAACCTCTTCTGGAGGAATGAAAACATCAGGGAAACCTTGTTGTGTCTCAGAGCATTCTGAGACACAAAATCCTGAAAATCTACTGAAATCCTACTGAAATCTACTGAAAATCTACTGAAAATCTACTGAAAGCCTACTGAAATCTACTGAAAATCTACTGAAAGCCTACTGAAATCCTACTGAAAATCTACTGAAAATCTACTGAAATCTACTGAAATCTACTGAAAATCTACTGAAAATCTACTGAAATCCTACTGAAATCTACTGAAAATCTACTGAAATCTACTGAAATCCTACTGAAATCTACTGAAAATCTACTGAAATCCTACTGAAATCTACTGAAATCTACTGAAAATCTACTGGCACAGGTTCTGGTCCTACAGAAATCTCTGAAGAACCAGTTACTGAAAGAAAAATCAATTACTTCTCACTCCCTTCTGCAGGACACTGCAGGGATTTTTCTCACCTGACTAACCAGAAAAAACCCAGACCAACCAAAAAAAAAAAAAAAAAAAAAAAA